>APFE031022959.1:9294-46697 GCA_000404065.3 Pinus taeda | reverse complement strand
TCACGGTAGGTCCAGGTACTAAACCAATGGGATTGTCTGATGAAGAATGGAAGAAGTTGGATCGGAAAGCTAAGAGCACAATATGATTGTGTGTCTCAGATTCAGTATTGCTGAATGTATCAAGGGAAGCTATGACAAAGGCTTTGAGGGACAAGTTAGGAACTTTGTATCAATCTAAGTCTCTAGTGAATAAACTGTTCCTACGGAAAAAGTTGTATAACCTGAGGATGAAAGATGGAGACTCAGTGACAGAACATCTGAACACATTTATTACTGTGGTAAATCAATTATTATCTGTTGATATTAGCATTTCAGATGAAGATAAGGCATTAGTTTGTTGTGTTCTCTACCAAATTCGTGGCATAGTCTGGTTATTGCAATAGGTAGAAATGCAGCTGCCTTGCAGCTTGATGAAATAGTCTCATCCTTGTTGATGGACGAGATGAGACGGAAAAATATGGAGAGCTAGAATGGTGATGCCTTATCTGTACGAGGACGGTCCCAGAATAGAAAAAAAAAAATAAGTCATCGAGTGGGAGATCTAAATCTCTAGGAAAACCTATAAAGGTGGTGTGCTGGAAATGTGGAAAGGAAGGGCACTACAAAAGGGATTGTAAATATAAAGCTCCTAACAAAGGAAAGGGATTTGACAATGCTCCTTTTGCAGAGGTGAAAACCACCTCAGATGAAGGTGGGGATGTGTACTTGGCTTCTTCAAGTACACATGTAGATCATGAGGCATGGTTGATTGACTCAGGTGGATCCTTTCACTTCACTCCCCATAGAGAGTGGTTCTACGGTATGAGAAATATGATGGTGGTGATGTCTTCTTGGGGGATGGTAGGAAGGCCAGAATCATTAGTTGTGGAAAAGTAAAGTTTAAGTTGCAAGGTGGAAGGGTTAGAACACTTCTGGGTGTTCTACATATTCTTGGATTGGCCAGAAATCCGATTTTCGTAAGCAAGATGGATAATGCAGGTGTAGAAACAATTTTCGAGAAGGATACCTGCAACATGGTTTGGGGAGCACTGGTATTGATGCAGGGAGTTCGGATTGAAAATCTGTACAAGTTGCAAGGTAGCACTATTACTGATGGGTGCAACAGTTCTGTGGTTCTTGAAAGTGGAGCAGAAAATCTAGTGGTCTGTGGAGAGAAGACCATGATGTGGCATCAAAGGCTTGGACATATTGGAGAGAAGGGCCTTCGAATACTTCATGGTAAAGGTATGGTAGAAGGTATGAGTAATACCTCTCTGGATTTTGATTTCTGCAAAAATTGTGTATATGGGAAGCAAAATCGTGTGAGTTTCCCCTTTGGTGGTAAGAGGGCGAAACATGTATAAGAACTTGTGCATAGTGATGTGTTTGGACCTGTGAAGGTTCCATCACTGGGTAAGTCTATGTACTATGTATCATTTATAGATGACTTCTCAAGGAATACATGGATATATTTCCTTAAGAAGAAATCTTAAGTCTTTGACAGGTTTAAAGAATTTAAGGCTTTGGTGGAAAAACAGATAGAGAAGAACATAAAGGTGTTGAAGACAGATAACGGTGGAGAGTTTTGGAGCAAGGAATTTGAATAATTCTATAAGAAGTGTGGTATAGCACAGCAAAAGACCACTCCATACACACTTGAACAAAATGGAGTTACAGAAAGAATGAACAAGGCGTTGATAGAAAGGGCAAGAAGCATGCTCAGTGGTGCCAAGTTAGGATAGGAATTCTAGGCAAAGGCAGTGGAGACAACATGTTACCTGGTCAACAGATCACCTTCATCAACGTTGGAGGATAAGACTCCACAAAAGGTATGGACTGGTAAGCAACCCTCTCTTTCACATCTGAGGGTATTTGGATGTGATGCATATGTACATGTTCTAAAGGAGAAAAGAACCAAGTTGGATAGTAAATCTGAAAAGTGCATCTTTATTGGGTATATGGGTGGTTTAAAGGGTTATAAGCTTTGGAACCCAATAACAAGAAAGGTTGTGTACAACCGAGATGTGGCTTTCAGAGAGGTGAAAGATGTTATTAAGCATGAAATCCAACCAAAGGAACCTGAGAAGATAGAGTTTGGGCTTTTAGGAGGAAGAATCAGACTCTATAACAGAGGGGGAATCAAAAGATGAAGAGCCACAAACTCCGAGTGTGAGAAGATCAGTTTAATATAGAAGACAACTAGAAAGGTATAGTCCATTTGCTTTCTGTTCAAATTTTTCTTTATTTGTTATTGATGATGATCCCAGAACTGTGAAGGAAGCAGTAGATTCAGAGGACGGAAAACTCTGGAAAGAGGCCATGGTTGATGAAATGGCATCTTCACACAAAATTGAGGCTTGAGATCTGGTGGAGTTTCCACTTAGAAGGAAACCCATTGGCAACAAATGGGTGTTCAAAAAAAAGACAAATGTAGAAGGAAAGGTAGAGAAATAAAAAGCTCGGTTGGTAGCAAAAGGTTATTCCCAGGTGTTGGGAATTGAATTTGGTGATATTTTTTCTCCTGTTGCCAAGGTACCTTCTATTAGATTACTTTTATCTGTTGTTGCTACTTTTGATTTTGAGGTAGAACAGATGGATGTGAAGACAACATTTCTTCAAGGGGATCTAGAAGAGGAGATCTACATGAAGCAACCTGAAGGTTTTGCGGTGAAGGGCAATAAAGAAATGGTATGCAAGTTAAAGAAGTCTATGTATGGGTTAAAATAGTCACCAAGGATGTGGTATCATAAATTTGATACATTTATACGGGGACTTGGCTTCACTAGAAGCAAAGCAGATCACTGTGTGTATTTTAAAATAATTGGTGACCATGTTATTTATCTAGTCTTGTATGTAGATGATATATTATTGGTTGGAAATGACAACGAAATTATCCAAGATTTGAAGACCCAATTGTCCTCCAAATTCGACATGAAAGATCTTGGTGCTGCAAACTATATTTTGGGCATGGAAATTAAAATAGACTGAGAAAAGAGGAAGCTCTGGTTAAACTAGAGGAAGTATAACGAGACAATACTGCAGAGGTTTAATATGCAGTATAGTAAACCAGTGAAGGTTCCTATTCCTGTAGGTGTGAGTTTATCTGTTGAATAGTGTCCCAAGACACAAAAAGAGGAAGAGGACATGTCCCATGTTCCATATGCAAGTGTAGTCGGTAGCCTAATGTATGCAATGGCCTGTACTATACCAAACATTGCACATGCAATGGGAGTATTGAGCAGGTTTATGTCAAAACCAGGGAAGGATCAATGGACAACAGTGAAGCGGGTTTTCAGGTATTTTCGTGGCACTGGTGATTATGGTTTGTGCTACCAAGGAAGATTATGATTGGACAAAGTGTTGGATATTCGTGGCTTTGTTGATGCAAACTGGGTTGGAGGTCTGGATCAGAGAAGATCTACAAGTGGGTATGTGCTTAATTTATTTGGAGGTGTAGTCAATTGGATGAGTAAGAAACAATCTGTAGTGGCACTATCAACTACAGAGTTAGAATACATGGCAACCACTCATGCAAGTAAGGAAGCGGTTTCGTTACAAAGATTGTGTTCAAGTATGGGGGTTAGTACATGGAGCTATAAGGATAGACTGTGACAACCAAACTGCAATTTTCTTGGAAAAGAACCCTGCATATCATTCAAAGACAAAGCACATTGATGTTCAGTATCACTTTGTGAGGGATATGATAGAAGACAAAAGGGTGTTGTTGGTAAAGGTGGACACTTTGAAGAATATTGCAGATGCATTGACAAAATTTGTGAGCTCTGAGAAGCTCTCTTGGTGTAGAGAAACAATGGGCGTTTCAGGGCTGGAAAAATGACTAAGCTCTCCTGTGGCCCCCTGTGGAAAGAAAAGAACAAGTGGGAGATTGTTGGGTTGTGTTATATTCTTTCCACATAGTTAACATGGGTTTTGAGGGGTACCCGTAACGCCACTTTATGGGGTCCGGGGCAGCGCCCCCGAAAATTTTGGTTTTGGACCCTATGTTAGGTTGGGCGGACCCACCTATGGTTTTGTGCATGATTTTTGCAACCGTAATATTAGTATTAATAAAAATAAAGATGGCACATGGTATTGACCCATGGTATTCACGTGGAATGTAACCTATTTAAAGGGGGGGAATTAAACCAGCATAGATCCATATTTTCTCTGCATCTACTAAGCGACGAGAGGGATCAAATATCATGATATGTAAACTAGCATAGAGAGAAAAAATATTTGATCCTTCACGGGGCTTGGTAGATCAAGAATAAAAATGGATCTTGTAATTTAATATCACTTAAATATTTTAACTCGGTTAAAAAAAATTAATTATTAATTTTATTAATTTTTATAAATTACTAATAGTAGTTTTTAAGCTCCAGGTTTATGATAACCCATGGTATTGACCCATGGTAATACCATGGTATTGATGTGAGCATAGGCTATTTAAAGGGGAAATTCTATCAGCTTAGATCCATATCAATTTTGGGTATTCCAAGTGCTGAGAGGGATAAATTGATTTCATCCCTCTAAGAGTTTGGTAGATGTGGAGTTAATATGGGTATAGGTTGGTTTTTATGAGAATGAAGACATTAAATAGACTTAGGAAATTATATTGTAAAAAACATCTTAAGGTGAATGGTCAAAGCTACATCTAGTCACTTCACAAAATTTAGTAAAAAATA
Organism: Pinus taeda; assembly: GCA_000404065.3. Classification (NCBI taxonomy): domain Eukaryota; kingdom Viridiplantae; phylum Streptophyta; class Pinopsida; order Pinales; family Pinaceae; genus Pinus; species Pinus taeda. The sequence continues at coordinate 42,033 of APFE031022959.1, read as the reverse complement.
CCAATATCTCCATTAATATTTATTTTTCTAATTTAACAATAAAGAAATTCAAAAAAATGAAATGTTATCACTCTTTCCGCATCACCCTCACTGTTATCGGGAAATCTAGTGTCAACTCGGAGCTGCTAGTCCCACTAAGACTGGTAGCTATATTAGAAACAAACAAACTAAAACTAATTTCGCTTTCCTTTATGAGAAGTAGATAAGAGGGGAACAAAGGACACAAACCTCAGTCTTGCGTTTGGTTCCTTTCTTGGTTCCTCTCTCTTCTGACAGATCTTTGCCGCTCCTCCTCCATCTACCCAGCTTCAAAGAGCACCTGTGGAATCAATGCAGCATAATTCTATCGAAGAATAGAGATCTACAATCATAAACAATACAGGACCAGATATATATTGACCACACAAATGCATATATCATCAAACATACAAGAATGTGGAGGAAAACTTGAATCACTTTATTAATATCAAGAATAGCAAAGAGGATTACAACCAGTTTTTCTGACCCAGTGTCACCCTCTCAACATGAAAGCCCTTCTTCACCTCATGAAAAGCATAGATCACCCAACACTATGATGTTGCACCAGGAAACCAAAAACACTTCCTTACAAGATACAAGATTCCAGCCTTCGGATCTCTGGGATGAGGGATCCATATATAGATGATTGCAGGGGGGAATCAGCTTCTGGGATTTTGATTAGTGTCCTCTCTCTGACAGTTCTTGATTCCACTTGGAGATTGATGATCTCTTACTCATCCCTAGGCAAATTCATAGAGGCAAGTGTCACAGGAGAAGTTTCTAGAAGATTCCATGATCATCCACCTTACAAACAGTCTCTGCCATTTGTCTACTCTCACCCATCGCACCCTATAGAAGGGAATTCCAGTATTCATCGCACTTTTTACATTGAGCAGGTCAGACATATCACACCCTCTATACTGAGCAGTCTATATGGTCCAGTTTTGACCAGTTCTGAGTAGTTTTCTATGGAGAACTTCTGGGAGATGATGTAATCAGCTGACCTTGTTCCTTTAGGGTGTGAATCAACACTTTTAGGGACTTAGGAGCCCTTGGTTTATATACATGTATGATTGGGATTGCATTGCCCAAAAATGTCTATAACACTCACAGAAGGAGATAGTTGCTTCCCATATTTCCCACCATTTTTCAAACATTCTCAATATGATATCTTCATTTAAAAGTTAAGAAACTAATGTTGGATTAATTGTTTGAAAAATATGTTGTTTTGTACAACCTTTCATCTTCTATGTTATTCTTAGTTTTTCATAATGATCTGTAGGGGTTGGGAAGCTACTATATTTTCCTAAAAGGAAGAGAATGTGAACCAAAAAGGAAATTAATCCACATCCTACAATGTTGTTGCAAAATGCAAGACGTAGTTAAGGTAGTGAATTATGCTAATAAGAAATTTAGATTGGGAGAGACGTAATTGAATTTTATTATTTAATTGAAGATTTCCAATTAAAATAATAATAAATCTACATTTATATATTTCTCTATTGATTGGAAGGCTTCTGGCAACGGTCATTTCTTTCCATTACATCCCCTTCAGGCCTTTGGGATACCTACTACTTTCTTATATTATATAGTTGGGGCTTGCTACTTGTTGGCATGTTGGGGTAAACAAACATGATGTGTTTTTTTTATTAACTCTTAGTGGGAGTCTATGGAATAAGAAAGAAATTTGATTTGCATTTTCTCATCCTGATAGGTAAATGTTTGTAAATGAAGATTCCATGTTAGAAAATCTATCACAAAAAATCAAACATTTTTTTATTTATAAAAAATCTCAACGTTGGTTGCATTTAGGTGCAAAGAGTTGTCTCCATGTCTTCTTCACACAAGAAAGTTGTATTCTCCAACAATCCCGCCATATGACTATTGACAGTTAGCTGTGGGACAAGGCTATCTTTGATGATGAAGCAGTAATAGTAGCTTGGTGGCGGGGAAGATTTTTCAAGTTAAATCTTCAATTAAATCCATGATTTTTATGTGGTTGGCCCTAAAAAATAATGTTTTGACATGAGAGATTCTACAAAATAGGGCAAGGTAGGGTCGTGGAATTTGTACTCTATGCAAATGTGAAGGGAAAACAATAGACCATGTGTTGGTGTTCATTTGTACTTTTTCTCATGAGGTATGGGGTGTTATTCTCCCCATATTTGAGGACAGGGTACTTGGGAGGAGGCTTCCTTGTTGGACTATTTGATGATAGAGTAGTCAAATTACATAGATCATTGCCCTTGATTGCCTCTAGAGCCATTTTGTCAGGAAAGAGGGAATACCAATTTTGTATACAAGGAGATCCCTCCTTTTCAGGTACTTCATCAAATAAAATACCTATATGAAGGCATAAAAATGACTCCAAAAGGTTAGAGTTCCAAGGTGGGTTGCAATTTGGAGGTTGATAAAAGTTATCGATGGCCTTTCTTTGTTGGTGCTTGCTAAGGTGATATTCTTGTTATATATATTATCTGCAAATATGTGTGATATTCTTGTTCTATATATTATCTCCGATTCGAACCCAAGTCAGCTACTCCTGCATGTGTGATATTCTTATTCTATATGTTATCTACGACTCAAACCCAAGTCAGCAACGTGCAGGAGGCAAATTCGAAATGGTGCTGATTTTGGTGTCTTTCATGTCTACCTCTTCCAGAGAATTATCCACAATACATCATGTTTGGATTCACATGTCTCTCGGTATTTGATTATTTTTCACATTTTGAAGTGGGAACAGAGGATAACTATTGTTTGAGGTGAAAACATATTCATTGCAGGTCATAATGGGTAGTGGAGCAATAGGGATGGGGTTGTTGGGTCAATATAATTTGAACCCAACTCCAAATTTGTTTCCAAAAACACCACAACTAGTTTTGGGGGTTCCGTGGCAACAGAAAAGCAAAAAATTAGGAGGTTTGAAACTTTGCGTTTGTGCCCATCATATAAACCATTTTATATCAAAACAAGCTTGAAAATGGGAAATCCTTTGGCATTCATGCTGACACAACCTTGGAACCTACCAGGTGTACATGTTGTTCACAATTCACGCTGTGATGTATTTATTTATGTATTTGTTTTTGGTTGAAATTGCTACATGTATAGATAGCCTGTGTGACATCCTTGATAATATTTCCATTTGAAGACCCAGTGAAGAAAGTACAGACCATAGTTGAATATAGTTTAACTTCGAGGTGTTTAGAAGATTCATTTGTGAATTGAATTGCTAAAAATAAGCTTCTTATCTTCATTTAATGAACTATGTCAAATACCTTGATTTTATTTATAGTTTTGTTGAGTTAATGGTTAGTGAGTGGCTTGATAAAGACTTTGTTCTTGATTTGGATTCCCCTTGGATGCTAGCAAACAGAAATTGTAGACCTCAATAATACAATTAATGCTCTTGCCAAATTGTGCCTCAGTTACCAAGGGTACTAATTTTATTGTGATTTACTTATCTAGTTTTTAAATTACTCCATGTAGAGTGAAAGCAGAGCTTTGTAGATCATCCTCTGAGTGAGCTCAATCCTAAAGTGAATGTGATCATTCAGAAAGAAAAGTAGTCACAATTCAACGGCTTGGAACTTATTTCTTCTAAAAAGTTTGCATCCTCGGTAGTTGTGGAAGCTATTGGATCATGTCTAACAAATGAGTATTCAGAAGGAATCCCTGGTAAGAGGCAAGTTCCTGAAGATATAACTTGGAATGTGAATAATGGCATCATCAAGATTATTATTGTGTCTGAGTTGCTTGGCAATTTCTTCTTTCCACTTGGTATTTTTTTCTTGTTAAACTCAATTTCTCTTAGCTTTTGGACATGTACTTTTTAGTTTGAATGTTTGACATGTGTGTAATGGTTTCTGGGTTCAGCATTATAGTGTAGAGACCTATAGTTCTTGCATGAATATTTGTTATAACAATGATGGATACAATTGTTGGACACTTTTCTATATTTATTAACTACTGTGTAGGGATGGGATTTATGCAATGCATATAATATGTTGGTAATGAATTCATTCACCCAAGTGAGAGGCTTTTCTAGTAGAGGGCCTTAGAAGCATTCCATCTTGACAACAGTACATGAAGTATTAATTTTCAACCATTATCTAATTCCACAAGTAATTTTGTTGTTTATACAACTATCCTCCAACCACATCATTGCATAATGGTGTGTATGGCTCTGAACTACTAAGCTCCTTTGATAAGATTATCATTCCTATTTGGGCATGTAACATGCCAAAATTTTATTTGCAATGTTTAGGGTTTGGACTTACCACATGGAGGGCATTTGTCTCATGGATTCATGATAGCAAAAAAGCGAGTATCTGCTACACCAATTTACTTTGAACCAATGCCATATTGTCTATATGAATCCACATGTTAGCTCGCATTTCCAGTCTAATAATAATTAGGAGGGAAATAGTTCCATCATTGACAAATATTGAACCAATATTTTGAGGAAGTATTCAAAGTGTTAATGGTTGGGTTTCTTTTCTTGGGTTATAGGATTCATTCACTATGAGATGATTGAGAAGAATGCCACCCTTTTTAGTATCAAGCTTATCCTTGTTGGTGCTACTGATTACCCTCGCATGAGGCAAGTATTGAAGCTAGGTATTTCTATAGATCTTATAATTGCAGTCATTTTGAAAATATCTCTTTCCAGTAATGTTTATTCTAGCATAATTTTTTAATATGTTATTATAGTATGTAATGTTGGATTTTTTATGATTTTTAGTACTAAAATGATTGCGGTTTGGGAATATTACCAATACAGTTGGGGCATACTTGATGATGGACATGGCACAAATAAATGGTCTCATCGTTGCTTCTATAATGGCCAACCCATTTGATTTTTGTGATGGAGTAACAACTACAATGCACAAGGTGGGTTGATGTTATTAATTTTCTCTTCACTTCACCCTTTCGATTAAAAATATTACTATATTAGATGGATGTTTTTTGGATCTATCCTAATGCTATCTATTTGTGCCATTACCCCCTTGTAGAAGAAAAATTATCCCATTACTGTTCAAGAAACAATGAAGAACTAAAACAAATACGTCATTCCCATCATAGGAGGAGTGATTATAGAGTTAAGAAGTGTAGATTTTCCTTTTGATTCTCCTACATGTTCTTTGATTTAGTTTCATGTTTTCATTCTTATATGTTCTTTCTATTTCTTATCACTACTAGATCAAAGTTTCAATGAAACACATTATGTTCCTTGAATTGTTTGTCAATTGTTTCACTTTTTTCCTTTCATTTTTATCTCTCTTATATTTTTCATTCTGAAATATTTTTGTACTAGAGGGTTTTGATTTTTAGTCTTTGTGAGGTCCTTGGGGAGACATGATATTCTTCAAGAATAAAACAGTATTGGGGGTCGACCTAGAGAAAACCATCAAAAATGTAGTTTTTCAAGGGTTATAGGTCAATCTGAGTTCTCCTTCCTTTCCTCCATCATCCATATTGTTCTACTGCTCACTAATATCATAATATTGGATATATCATTCTTTTGTATCATTTCGTTTCTAGAAGATACACGAACTAATTTGTGGCTTTCTAGGGAGGACCACATAACCATACCATAGGAGGTTTGGTTGTTTGTTTAAAATAGGATGTAATTGTGGAGTTCAAGGCTTATCAAGTACAGGTGTAGCACTCTCACATGTCTAAGCTTCTGTAAAATTCATGCATGTGAATTATTTTTTGAATAGATTTTGTTTCTTATCAAAGGTAAAATAGTTTTAGTAAGTTGTAGCAAATTTTCATGCCTTCCAAAGAGCCTAATGGATTTGGGCTACAATTTGGTGTTTGGTGGTAGTTAAAATCACCTAGTTCTAGTTGATTTGAGGCCCTTGGTAAGGATCCTTTGTTCATATGTTGGATTACACAACCTACTTTTATCTTGATTTCTATTAGATTTAGTTAGTTGAATGTAACATGGTATATATTAATGGGCTTCGACAGTGCATTGATGGTGCAAGAGTAGAGGATGTTTTGGATGTTTTTTCTATCACACTGAACAAGAATTTTGTACCAGGTTACATGAATTATTTCTTTGTATATTTAGATGTAAGGGATTCATTGATTTTCTTTTCTCCATGGTCTGATATAGCTTACTTTAATACCTTACATTTTCAGGTGATAAAAGTGTTATGGTTCCTGGTGGTATATGCATAGGAACTCTTGCATTAACCACCCATGGACTTCTTGATGATGAATTTATTAAGGTTGTAGATTTTATCCACGAGGGGGTGCAGATAGCCACTAAGGCTAATGGCTCTATGAAAAGTACAAAATTAAAATATTTTATAGAATTTATTAAGTCAAACAATTTCTAGCTACAAAATAGCATTGTTGAACTCAAAATGCGGGTTGAATCATTTGCTAGCCATTTTCCATTGTCTGGTTTTGGCACTAAAAATCTTAGTTAGCTATATGATGTTCTCACAAGATAAGAAGTATCCTTTATTAACTTTTAGGTTGGGCTTCAGTGATGATAACCAGGTTGGTAAGATATGTTTCCATGTGTATATTATAGTGATAAGTATTGTTTTAAGCTGAAGGAAATTGATGATTTTGACTTCAATGGATGCTTAATAAGAGTTGCAGTGAGAAAATATGGAACTCACTAGCATCAATACATTAGTGGCTAAATACCTCATGTAAGGAAGAAGAACAAAGGGGTTATTACATTGTTAATTGAACAAAAGGAGGAAAGAGTTGATCGGTGTGAGGAGATACTTGAAATTGGCCATGACCTACAGTTGATACAACTTAAGGCTAACATTGCTCTACTTTGAGTCCATTCAAAGATGGATTTTTCAGAAATTAGGGTGTGCAAGAGTTAAGAAAATATATCAATCACTAGCATTATGAACAATTGAAATCCTAAATAGAGACAAAGCTATGTATTTGTGCCTTATAATTCTGACGAAGTTCTATTACACTCTATCCAAGGAATACAAATATCATTCATATAGTTTACAAAATATATATGAAATTGTGATGAGTTTACTTTCCAAGTTGGAAGGAATTGTGGCATGTGGATAAATGCTAAGAGAATGAGTGAAAATGTGCCTAAGTGTTTCCTAACAACAACGTGGATAGCTATATTTGGTTATGCAATTACAATTGGTTTATCAATGTCTAAGCCATATTTGTTTTAGGGAAATAAAAATATGAAGAACCATGTCAAGAATTGGGAGCAAGGAATATTCGTGGTTGGATATCCTAACGCATGGATGACTAAATAATTGTTTATGATTTGGCTATACCATTTTTTCACTTTTTACCTGGAGGCCTCTATCTTACCAACATATACTTGTTAATTTTTTATGGCCATCACAACAACATTGTTTTACAAACCACATAGGCAAACACGATAGGCATACATAGTGTTAGCACTGCTTCGACATTAGTCATAAGTTGCAAACCCTAGAAGTGTGTTTGGGCCTTTTAAGAATTATTTAAGGTTTGAGAGAATAAATTGGATGGAAAAGAACCCATGGAGAGAGCTAAAAAGGTTTGAAACAATTTAAATTTCTAGCATATCTCTTGAAAGGACCTTCACACCCTCTAATATTAATGTGGAATGTAGGTACAATGGAATTTAGCTAGTCAATTATGATGATCTTACCAATGATGAGGCTTGTTCCAAGTTTTTGAAATACATTGTGATAAAGATGCAAAAGTTGTTATAAACATGTTGAGTCTACCTTAAGGATGTTATCATCTATTAGGTGATGATGACGAGCATTGAAATCCTACTTAAGAATACCATGGAGAAATTCAAGAAAAAATAGTAATTGTTGATGACAAAAACCACATACAAATTTTACAAATGCTACTCAAAATGAAATTGTTGAAATGAATATGATTGAAGGTGGTCAAATAATGGGTAGCATTAATGAGCAATTTGCATTTCCAAGCCAAGTGACCCTACATGAGTGGTTAGCAGAAGCCATGATGAATATGAATTGAAACGATCTTTATGAAGAATAATGAATAAATCCTCAACATTCCTTCATTCATGTTGGGCCATAAGATGTTTAGGTTGTGGGGACCAGAGTTACATAATTATTTTATTGTTGGTCTATTAAACTCCATCATTCAAGGTAGGAACCATTTGTTGGTTGGTTAAGATACAATTATTCAGGTAAGAGAAAGAAAGGTTGGTAAGAAAGGGGGCCATGTTTCATTTTCCTATTTGCATAAAGCCTGCTTCAAGGGGAGGGACCTTAACACAATGACTCAAAACATAAGATTGCATCGTAAGACCACAAGTAAGGTTCATGGGTATGGGATTCCCTCGGTTGAACACTTCATGACATGGTAGAATGAATTTCATAACTTATATATTTCTTGAAGAACAAAGTGTAATGACCAAATATCATATGGAAGGATGAACTACACTACCTGGAGAGTGAATGAAAGTGTTTATAAATTGACCCTGCAAATATAACAACTTCTCCTTACAATGAGGCTGCAAATTTGTAGAAGAAAGAAAGTCCTTCGTCACTGTTAGGCTGGCATTTGAGAAACTGGTTTGATATGGAATCAAGAAGGTAGTGATGGAAACACTCAAGGAAACAAAATTTTGGATAAAATTAAAACAAAATTTGTACAAACATTAATCTCTCATAGCTTGACAAAATTGCTAGAGAAAATATTAATCTCTCCTACCTTGATAGAACTGGTGTTCAAGATTAACACATACAATAAATCTTTTTGTGGAATATTATCAAAACTAATAGAAGGATATGAAAGAGATTATAGTAAGAACCTTGACAAACATGACCACTCAAACTTGCAACATTGTTTGTAGGAAGAGAAAATTATGTTTTCGTTTTCGTTTTCCAAACATGTATGTTAGTATATTACAATTTAATGAATATGCTTTCCTATTATCATATATGGTTTCATACTTTAACAAAACATTCACCAAGTCTTCACAATGTTTTATTATTTAGTGAAATATTTGGCAAGATATTACGAGATTTTATAATTCAGTGAAATATTTGCCATGAATTTACAAGAATATATAATCGGGTGAGAGATTCGCCAAAAAAATTATATATACGTATTATATTATTCATAAAATTGCCTCCCATTTTTCCTATGTATCAAGGGGATTCACCCATTTATTATACATATAAATTTAGGGTGGTTGTTAAAAATTTTTGTGCTCACAAGCCCATTCACAAGTTGTTCCATAACCAAACTGACCCATCCATCTACTCGCTAACTCGGTCGACTTGTCAAAACGATGACTCTTTCACCCAAGCGCCTAACTCATCGTACCCATGTTGTGCATCTGCTACACTTGGTCACTCATCTCGTTGGGTAAGCGACCTCCCATTATGGTGCACCCACTATATGCACTCGCCCACCCATCACCTTTAAGTGGTCGCTATACTTGTGTGCACCTTCAACCGACGATGGGGTCGCACTTAACCAAAGTCTTCTTCCAAACCTCCTCTAATCGAACACCTCCACCCGAGTCGCCTTTAACTGAACACAGACACCTCTCGCACATCATGGGGATTCTCATACTAATACTTCGATTTTTCGACTCTCTTGGGTGCTCACAACTCAAAGTCTTCACAACAAATATGTCAATAAGTGCAATTACATTTATAAATAATTATCTAGTCATTATGGTAGAGATATTATAATGTAATGTAATATCATGGAAACATATTCATATAATTAGGTCAAAATAAAATAAAATGAATAAAAATAAAATAAATATTAATTATAATTATTAACAAATTATTTTGATTAGGTTAAATTAAAGTCATTTGTATTCAATGATTTTATTGTTTGGTACATCCATAGTTAAGATGGATCTAGGTAGTGTATATGCTAATAAAAAAAAGTTGTAAAGATGAGAGCTACATATCTTTAATGGTTAATAATATGTGTTTTCTTGTCAAAAACTAATATTATTTATTTATTATTATTATTATTATTCACAATGGCAAATTTCACAACAATGTGCTAAGTGGTTTTTAATTATTTGATATAATACCTCAAAGAATATGAAATTTATTTCAATCCAATGATATGAAAGTGAAAGTTTCAAACTAATAATTTTATCTTTTTATACTATTAAACTTATATATTTCCATTTTTTTTAAGTATTTATAGTCAATATTATTTTTTATAAATGGTTGTTTTTTAAGCCAATATTATTATTTTATATTTTCATCTTTTTCTTTTAACTTTTTTCAAAATAGATAAATTTGCAAAATGAGAAAATTTGATATTATATAACTTACATAATTTTATATATTTGAAATTTTTTCAGAATGATAAATCTATTTATATACTGAAATATAAATTAAATAAAGTATATCACTTAACAAATAAGTTATAATAATTAAAAAAAAAAACCAAAAACATAAAACAAGTAATTGGGCTTTTATAATATTATTGATAAAACTTATAGCTGATTCTATTGATACATGTATCAACAAAATCCTAGTTCAATTGCTAGGTAGTTTATTTGTGAGTAGATTTAAATAATGAGGTTTAATGAATTAAATAATTACTTCGGTAGGTATGTCTATTTTGAAATAGGGCTTTCAAAATTTATATTCAATTATAAAAAATTAATAGGTAGATGGCAGAGATTTAACTTTTACGGAATACTTGTAGAATTTTTTTAGTAATAGTTAGTAAAGGTTTATCTCAAGAGTAATTATTCCTTTTTGTTGGAGTGTGGGCGAAATGACCTAGGGTTAAAGAATATGCTAATAAAATCCCTTCAAATATCGACATTTCCAACACCTACGAGAAAACAAGGTCTAATCTGAGACATGTTGATGGGCTTGCAAAAATTTTGAAGGTTATGTAAGGAGACCGGGGATATGGAGACACCTCTAGCCTATAGTGCTCGACCTAAACCAATCCAGTTTCCATATGTCACAAAACAAACCCATTAAACATGAGAACATTCAGAATCATTTACTGTACACATTAACATATTACCAAGATCGATAACAAGGATTGGTCACACATATTACTATATGGTTTAGACAAAAAAGTAAAATTTTGACATGTCTTCATCGGTTGCTTCCAAAACTAAATCCAAGTTAAAGTAGTAAAATGAACAGGGTTCATTCATTTGTTTAGTGAAATAGTTATTACAAAGCAGAAAATATTCACAAAGACAATAACTAGAGGCCTCACACAAACTTCATAACTGATTCATTTAGTCCCTCATTGGCATAAAGCATGGAAAAAATGAAACCATGAATTTGGAACAAAATTCACAATAGCTCATATTTTTATTAAATATGCAAAGGGAAAATATACAATATCTCCATTTGTCTGACTATAGGAACTTAGGTATGATTTTTAATATAGTACCAATCTGGCCAATGCCATTACAATACAAAGGGAAGATAATAACAATGGAGTGACATGATATCAAGGCCTTAATATAATTACCTACATAATGAAGAAGTAGTCCAAAAAAATATAAAATAACAAAGAAGGACCATAATAGCATTGAACATAATAGAACCAAACACCATCGAAAATAATAAAGAATAATATCAATGGAGCATAACATTAACCAACTAAAACCTCAATCATCATTAGGAGCCACTTCCATAGCCTTGATTGTCAACATTGCCTTCAAGGAATCTTCAACGAGCTCACCAAACTAGCTAAGTGTAATGAATTCTGTTCATACATGCAAAGATATAAAATTTTATCAAACCATACATAACTGAATTGCCACATTTTCACATGTTTGGCTAACATTCACCTTGACTTGATCTATGGCTCGATTCCGGAGCATGAGACTTCTCTACTCTAGAATGCACATTGGTTTGGGCTGGAACTGTCCCTTTGGTTCCACCTGTAGCACAAACTTATCAATCACTTGATTAGAGTCTTGAACATATATTTTATGAAAAGACATGGAAACATCATGAACTCTAATTAGTGGAGGTAAGGACAACCTATAAGCCACTAGTCCAATCCTTAGGGAACTCTTCTTAGGTTTAATTCTTAGATAGACATGCTCCCCTACTTAGAATTCATTTTGTACCCTATGATGATCTGAATATATTTTATGCCTATCTTGTGGCATCTTAAAATTTTCTTTTTATGATCTAAACTTGTTGCTCCATATCCTTGAGCATATGAGTTCCTACACGGACCCTGTTTACTAGATCACTCAAACTAATAGGAGTGCTTCAAATCCTCTAATAGGACACTTCAAATGGGCTCACCCTTATGGATTCTTGGTATCCATTGTTGTATGAAAATTCTGCAAGTGGAAGATATTCTTCCCACTTCTTGGGAATATGCATCACATACATCCTTAAAATGTCCTCAAGGATCCTATTAATCCTCTCCCTTATCCCATATGTTTGTGGATGATAAGATGTACTAAATGCGAAGTTTGTTCCCATTCCTGCAAACAGTTCCTCCCAAAACCTGGAAGTGAACCTAGCATCTCTGTTGGACACAATCCTCTTAGGTATTCCATGTAGCCTCACAATATACTTTATGAATATTTGTGCTATGTCACTAGCACAATTATTGGGCTTGACTTTTACAAAGTGAGCTACCTTACTCAGCTTATCCACCAGCACCATGATTTCATCATGTTGCTCGGTGATTCTAGGTAATCCACTAATGAAATCCATAGAAATTACCTCCCACTTCCATTCCTGAATGGGGATAGGCTGCAACAATGTTGCTGAATGTTTGCACTCATCCTTTACTTGTTAGCACTATATGCATTTTGTGACAAAATCTATCACTTCCTTCTTCAAATTTAGCGAGTAATAGTACATTTTAATGGTCATAAGTGTCTTCTAATACCTTGTAAGGCACGAATAAGGTTTAATATGAAACTATTTCAATGGTAGTATTTTTATTTCATCACTTTTTAGCATACAAATTATGTTTTTAAACTTGATTAGACCTTCCTTAGTGAGGTGATATTCTTCGTCCTTGCCACATTGCAACAATTTTTCTTTCACTTGTTAATATTTTTCCTCTTGCTGACCATCACTTTTGACTCTTTCTATTATGTCTACTATATAAGAACTTACAATTTCCAAGTGATTTATTTGAATTCTTTTGCTCAAAGCATTAACAAACTTAGTTTCTTTACCCTTTACGTACTTCATTTCAAAGTCAAATTTGATGAGCATGGTCATCCATCTTACTTCCCTAGCATTCAACTTCCGTTGTCCAAGAAAATATTTGAGCCCAATATGGTTTATCATGAATGTAAATTTCCTTCCAAGGAGGTAATGCCTCCAAATTGTTAAGGCATGAATGATGGCATCCATTTCTATATCATGGGTTACATAATTCACCTAATTTTAATTTGAATTTATTGACTCATAGTATACTACTTTCCCTTCTTTCATTAAGAATCCACTGAGCCCTTCCTTGCAATAATTTTTGCACATCACAAAATCCTTATCAAGATCTGTAATTCTCAGCACTGGTGTAGTGGTGATTAACTACTTTAACAATTGAAAGTTTTATCCACATTGTGCAGTCCACTCAAATAATTTTCCTCTTCTATTTAAGGCTATAATGGGATGGAAATTTTGGATAAATCTTCTGTAATATCTTGCCAATCCCATGAATGGTCTAACCTTATCCACATTATTTGTAGTTGGCCACTCCATTATGGCTTTGATATTTTCATGGTCAATTGAGATTCCTTCCTTCGAGATGATATGCTGCAACCAATGTATCTCTAATTGGAAGAAATCACACTTGCTAATATTTATATAGATCTTGTGCTCCCTCAACAATTGTAACATTATATCTAGATGTTTTTCTTTCTCTTCCTCTGTCTTAGAGTACACCAATATGTCATCAACAAGCACAATGAAAAACTTTTCCATGTAAGCAATCAACACACTATTCATTAGGCACATGAATGTGGCAGGGGAATTGGGAAGCCCAAAAGGTAACACTACGAACTCATCATCCCCATATATTCTCCTAAAACAAAATTTTATGAATAGCTTCCTCCTTGATGCTTACTGGATGGTAGCCTGACCTCAAGTAAATTTTGGAGAAAACAACTACTCCCCTCAATTGATCAAAGAGATCATCAATCCTTGGTAATGGGTGCCTATTCTCAATGGTTGCCTTATTTAACTCTCTGTAATGAGTTGATATCCTAAGTCTTCCATATTTATTCTTTACAAACAATATCGACGCTCCCCATGGGGACATGCTTGGCCTTGTGTTTCCATTGTCAATCATTTCCTTTAGCTGCAATTTCATTTCGACCAAATTTAGGGTGCTCATCCTATATGGCATATTAGATGTTGGTTCTGCTCTAGGTACCATCTCAATAGAGAAAGATATATCTCTGTGAGGAGGTTATGCAGAAAGTTCTAGTGGAAAGACATCTGCATACTACTGCAAAACATGCTACTTTTGTAGCAATTTGGCTTCCTAATGTTGTATTTCTTTGTCAAGTTTATCATCCTTAGAAAAATGCACTACAAATAGTGTGCATCCCTTTCAGATGCTTCGTTTATCTTGCATAAAATTGATTATACTTATTGGAATGATATTTTACTTGCCCTAGAACACTCTATTTTCTCCTTGCTCATCTAGGCATTTAATTTATTTTTCATAACAATCTACCTTTCTCCAATGTAAATATAACCATTTCATGCCTACCAATATGCCATACAAACCTAATGGAAATACATTCAAATGGGCTATTGTGGGCATGTCACTAAGCTTTAATACACATGAACTGACCCAGTGGTTGATCCTTCTCTTTGTTCCAGTTTCCAACTGAACCAACTAGTGTTCGTTATGTAACTCCTTTCCCAAACCACATTTCTCAACAAGCTCTAGGCTGACATAGCTATAGTTATAACTTGCATTCATTACAATAGAAATGATTTTCTCTTTTAGCTTACCTTCTATCTCAATGATGGATACATAGTGATCTTCTTGGTAGCTGTCCACTGCAGCATAAATTCTTTGCATACTTTGACCTACTTCACCTAACGGGTAAGCCTTTTGAGAACTTTAAATATTTACTCTAGCATTTTGTTGATTAGGAAAATCTCTTCTTCTATGGTTCTCACCACAAATCCAACATTTGAGCGGCTCTTATCCTTCAAACTCGGTTTCTATTGGCACCGATTGTTGCACATTATTCTTAAGAGAAACATTAGTTTTCTGATGAGATTGTCTTGTATGAGTTGGGTGCTCATGCTCTCTTATTTCTGAGATTTTCTTAGGCCAATTCTTCTTATGTCCAACGTTGCTTTTGGATTTCCAATATTTTAATATTAGCTCTATGTTTTGATTTCTCATAACAATGTTCTAGCTTCTTTCCATAACATCTTTTAGGGTTTGGTGTTCTAGCAACTCAATTTTATCTTTGAAATCCATAGGAAACCCACTGATGAATCTCTGAATTTTTGCTTTTTCGTCCTTAAAATATGAAACATACGTCAATAGTTCTAAAAACATGGTGACATACTCATCACTATTTAACTGACCCATTTTGAGTTCATAGAGCTCTTTGGCCTTACAATCATAATAATGTTCAAAAAAGTATTATTCTCTAAAGAACATCTCAAACTTATCCTAGGTCAATTCTTTCTCAAGAATGGTTCTAATGTTCTTCAAGTCCTCCCACCATATGTCAGATTTAACTTTTAAGCTGTAGGTGGCAACTCTAGATTTCATATTCTTATAATAGTCATGTATTCTGAAAAACTTCTTCATTCCCAGTAATGAAGCTTATGTGTCCTCTTCGTTCGTCATATATCCATCAAATATGGGTGGCATGGCTTTCTTAAACTCCTTAGGAATGTGATCCTTTCCTTTTCTTCCTGAATGATGATGATGGTAATGGTGAGAATGGTGGTGCGTTCATGAAGCGTAACTAGATGATTTGTTATAATAATGTACCTATGAACTCGTTCCTCCCCTTGGAGTGCTCAAAGGCACATCTCTTGGCAAAGTCTCTTTACTTCCTTCCATGGGCCTCTTTCTAGACCTGCCTCCATTTTCTCCATTCTGTTTTCTTCCAACCCATGAAGTATTTTCCTATCTCTTTGGGCGGCCCTCATCTCAAATTTGCTTTTCCTTTTCCAATCTAAGAGACTTTGCAAGATGACTGTATTGATCTCCAGTTGCCTTTCTTTGGCTCTTACCAGCCTCTCATTATCAACCTTAAAGCTTCTCAGCTCAACTGTCAAGATTCTTAATGTGCCCATCCATTCTGGGGAGTGATTTCCCCCACCCTTGGTCAATTGATCTACCTTCCTCATTAGCTGAGATCCAATCACTTCCATGATGTGATCGATCAAAACTATACTTCAGCGATTATAGTCCTCATTGCTATATTTCCTCTGTTTTATGATGCTTGTGATGTGATATCAACCACACACATTGTTAGACTTTTCATGATAATTAGATAAATACATAATCATAACCATGAATGTCACATTCATGCGTCTACCATGGAGATCTTTGCTATGACAAAATGACCATGTTCGTGTGCTAATCCTATTTACAAATCTTATGCATCAACATTCATTCTTGAAAACCTATAATGATAATTAATAATAAACAACATATTTATGCCCATGATCCTCCTCTAACTGGGTTGTTGTCTATATTCAACTAAATAATTTTAATTAGCACAAGGTTACCATCAAGGAAACAATCAATAGTTTAGATCGAGTTTAAGCACCTAAAAAATTACTTATTAATTTTTTTTTATAATCATTACTCGCTCATGTCGAAGCCCATTCAATCCAAGTGTTGAACCTGGATGCTATGATACCACTCTATAATGTACCAAACCCATCAAATATTGTCATAGGAATGGGGTAAAACATATTTATTACTATATTTTTTTGTTTAGGCAACTGAGCTTTACAGAGGCTTCCTGACTCATCATCAGAGCCTCACACTAGATCTTTCACTCTGCATGGATATATATATATCTATATATATATTATATATATATATTATATATATATATATCTGCTGTGTGGTGTGTGGTGTGTGTTGTTGTTTTTGTCATAGGAGATGGGTTAAAACATATTTATTACTATATTTTTTTGTTAAGGCAACTGAGCTTTACAGAGCTTTCCTACTCTCCATCAGAAGCCTCTCACTTAATCTTTCACTCTGCTATGGATATATATCTATATATATATATATATATTATATATATATTAAATATATATATTAATATATATATATATATTATATATTATATATAAGATATATATATATATATCTGTGTGTGTGTGTGTGTGTGTGTGTTATTTTATCATGCCCTATTGAATGCAACAACCTCTGATCTTTGTATTAACCTGGCAAATTTTAGCGCAAACCCTTTATGCTTTCCGGGTGGGTCCCACTGGACATGCCACTTGGCTTTCACTCTTGTAGAAATTCCTAAGTATGTTCCTTGTTACCTATCGGGACCTTTGCTCTAGACTTAAGAGGATGGTGGGGCCATACCATCACCTTCTCATTTGTTTTCCCTTCCACTCTTATCTTTCACCGAGACCTATCCCATGTCATATCACTTCCTTCATACCAACACCTCCTTCTCTACCCCTTTTTACTTTTTTCTGAGGTCATAAGATTGGGTTGACCTGGCCAGTGGTACTGATAATCCATGAATTAGGTACACACTCTACCAGTTTCATCCCATTAGGTGTTGCTTGAAGCGCTCGATTCCTCCGCTCTAAAATGCCACTGGGATGAGACCTCTAGGGAATTGTCATCACACCTTTATGTTCCTAAGGCTTCCCAGTGCTCCTCACTTTCATTCTACTGATATAGGATTCTAGGCCACCTGGTTAGTGGGGGACACTTCTAGCCAATGAGGTTACTATCAGGCTCACGTCAACCTTCGCATGTCATTCCGATGCACTAAACCATTTCTATCTCTAGACTGCACCGTCACAAATATTATAGGTTTAACCTTTTGGGCCACGTCAACCTTCATCATCCAATCACGTTAGGGGAAATTGGGTTGTGCCAATGTGAATCCTCCATGAATGGTGTTATACCTAGTTAAGGATAAGGTTTATGAGTTATTTCTTATAATTTTATGGCTCGGTCCATCCACTTCCACATCAATATTTCCTTCAATCTCTGCCATGACTCAATTAAGGGATCTTGGCACTCCTTTATGTGATGCATCAGATGGGGATCTTTACTACCATCATAAGAGTAAGTCTTGACCTTGCCATGATTTTCCTAAGTTGGTTTGTTTTACCATGGCTCTATCTTAGAGATCTTGCAGACCTCCAAGTCGACACTAGTAAATGATGCCAATGTCGATTCTTTATTAAGGTGCCCTACGACACTACCTCTCATGAGCTTGGGAGAAAGACTCTCTAATGTGTTCCTGGCCCATATTCATTCCCTGTTCTTGAACAGGGAATTCCATGCATGGTGGGGTAGGCACTCCTACAACCCTTACCTACCATGAGCTTGGTATGGATTCATGCAAGGTACTAAGCTCTCTTACCACACACTGAGAGTGCTAGAATACATGTCAAGGTTGCAAGAATCTCTATGGCATTGCATAAAAGCTTTGAGGGACAGGCTAGCTACACCCAGATGCCAGTGGAATATATCCAGGCTGTTGATAATGCATGGTTGGCGAAGTCTACCTACATGGGTTCTGGCTATTCCTAGACTTAAGGAAAATAAACCTTCTAGTGTTGACACAACAAATATTACATAGGTTCAAGGGCTTAAATCCCAGTGAAGGAATATCCATGTGTATCTACAGACCCTGCCAAGCGGGAGGTCTCTCAAGTAATTATTTCATGTTAATACAAATGGTCTATATGCCCAAGGCTTCAAAGTTTTATTCCAAATCCTTTGGATGATTTCATGTTCTGTGACAGTCATGGTGTCATTAAGCTATTCACATATGTTCTACTAGCAACATTGTCATATATATCATACAAAACAAAATTCCTATATATACGAATGGCATAATTTATGTTATAAATTTTAGTCATTTACATTATGTTTCACATTATAGTTTATGATGACATTAGCAACTACTTCACACAACACCTCTTTACACTCGAGAGGCACGTTCTTGACAAAGTCATTTAACTACAACAATAATTTCATAAATGTAACAAACATATATATCTATGAATATTTGTCCTATCCATGAAACCATCTCCACATAGAGGAGTAATAATAGTCTACATCAACAACACTATTAGAATCCAGAAATATGGAAGCATTTCAACCAAAAAATTATCATACATTAATAAATGTGTAAATAAGCATGGGAAATTACTTATCTTTAGATTTGTAGGGAATTTGAGTTAGGGACAAGGATTATTCCCCTAACCCTAGACAGTTGCATCCACACTTACTTGCAGTTATCACCCTCGAGTTAGATGCAAAATTCTAAGAGAGGTGCTTGCTTAAGGAAATCAATCACTACCTTGTAGGTGAAAACAAGGAATTCCAAAGGACCTCTTGCTCAATACCACCAAGTGACTGTTACCATCTTTTTCAGCCTAAGGAGTCCAGACATTCTCTACCTCACCCCAAGTGTGCACATAGTGATTCACTCCCTTCCAGAAAGTCTAAAATCCACTGCAATAGTAAGATAATTACTAGAGGTCTTCAATCAAGTATTCCTTGATCTTAGTTCAAGATTAGCCTCTTCCCAAGTTGTCTAAGTCTCTATAGTTTGTTATCTCAACCCCGAGCCTCCATGGAACCCAAGCCGTTACATGGCTCCAACGTGCTTGTCTCAACCTACAACCTCCAGGGACCCAAGTTGTTAGAAGGCTTCAAAGATCCTAGCGCAACCCACAACCTCCAGGCAATCCAAGTTGTTACAGAACTCTAGATACTAGTAGCTCATCCCATAACCTCTAGGGAACCTAAGATACAATCCCCTTCTCTTCTCTTCTCTTCTATGCTTCCTGCTAATCAAACTAGAATTATTTGTTTCTTTCATGCTCGAATTGTTGTTCCTTATCGTACTTACTCTTCCAACTATTGCTCACATGCCCCCTTTCTCGAATGCCTTTGTTGCCTTCTTTTATTTATTCTATAGGGATTATTCATCCTCATCCTCTCTACCTTCCTTGTATCGCATTTACTTCCCTGCCCTCCCTTTATTTCCATGCGCAATTTCCATTTTAATTTCTTTTCCTCTTTTCCTGTTACCATTTTTGAAGAAAACATGGGATTTTTGCCCTCTCTTGCAACTCATTTAAATTAAGAACTAGTTCATTAATTCATGCACCAACCGTCTTTTAATGGTTTTCCAAGCAATTCAAGTTTCTTTCTCTGCACAATAAAACCTCAACCATGCCAAGCAATCAATCCTCCTCCCTAGCTCTAGAATCAATGTCCCTTTGACTTATTACCCTTTATTTAATTTCACATATTTGTAAAAATATTTACAATGTATTTTATGAGAGAACTATGGGTGGGGCTTTCACATTATGAAATGAATCTAAATGCATAGATTTTTATGGATTGAATTCATGAAATTGGTGTCATGGTAGATTAGGTCCCATCGAAGTGTTATTAAAGTTGGTTAACTCATCAGAGATGATTATGCTCTTTGGGATTGGAAGAAAGGATAGTTTAATATACAAACATTAGAGTTGCATAGTAGTAGGAGATTGGATAATTGTAGTAGTGTAATAACTAAACTTGTCTTTATATTTTTGAATTGATTTATGTAGATGAATTGATGTTTGCAGGTAGCAACAGAAGGAGAGTGATAGTGGATCATAACATGGAAGTTGTGACAAAGAGAACAAGTGAAGAACTAATTTGTAGCAAAAGAACCTTGTAGTAGAGGAGGAAGGGAACAAGTGGAATTTCTTACAATAAGTAAACTGAGTAAGTGCAACAATCAAAGTGTTGACACCTCATCATAGGGATTGGGTGAACAACTGTAATTAGTGTAAATACATAATAAAGGAAATGAAGAGTCATCAGGAGATGAACTGAACAATCACTCCCTATTGTATATAATAATGGACAACCTGAATGAATAATATGATTACATTTGAGTTATTACATCCTGGTCTGACATGGTATCAGAGCCAGCACCATTTTTGGCTTCCCTCTATGCTTTGTAACTCCTCTCTAGCAACTGCTGCCCCTCTCTGGAAACTGCTGCAGACGTTCAACTGGTTATGTGAGGCGATGGTATCAAAGCACAGTTGAGGAATCACTCTCTTGGTTTCATAATGTTAAACATGGGTGCGATGAATGAAATTATCTTATGACTATGTATCAGTGTTCTATCAGGTATTTTTCTCTATTCATACATTTTATTTATAAATCTCAGTCAATTAGTGTTAATCATCAATACTGAGCTTAAGCACTAAATATTTTCTTAAGCATATTTATATTCATAAAACACTTGGGTGGTATTGATAAGTGTAAGCAGTATCTTGCGTGCCCTAAAGGTTGTATGTGGAATTCCAAAAATTCACGCAATTAACCTTAGTGAGTGACACGTAGCATGAGAAAACTACTTTTCTCGTGCACTCTCGACCTGTTATGCATCGTGCAAGGTTTCACGCAAGATTACGCGATAGCCATTGGACCAATCAGGATTTATCAACTGTGGAGATTAGCCAAACTAATTGGCGAGTGGGTGATGCAATAGCTGTTCAATTAGACAGGTTAGATCTAATGGTGATTGCATTAGAGGATGCATGTGAGTTAATTTTAATTTCGGATGTGATAAGGTTTTATACAATGAGATTAAAACCTCGTTGAATTCCAACCATCAAGACCTTTCATTGGTTAATTGATTGGATGCATATCGCTTCTGAAAGTGGGTGCAGGTTAATGTTAAAAATGGACACGATAAGGTTATGAACTGGAGTTTTAATTCCTTTTGGTTCTGTTGGACATGATATCCATTGGATCTAGAGAAGTGAGATCAATGGCGCAGATTGAAGTGCTTGATAAAAGGAGAAGTCAACGAGGGATCGACAGTGATTGGTCAGATAAGCTACACCGTCAAGGGGAAAGTCCATGTACAAAACCATATTTAAGCATAGAGGATTGGTTACAAAGTTAACCAACAGTCGAATTACACAGTACACATTTTTTGAAAAACATTCATTGATATCTATTATGGGAGTGGTTCTCACCAGGAAGAAGAAATATCCTAAAGGGTTGTGGAAAATCAAATGCACTCTCATTTATAATGAGTTATGGGAAGGAGTGTGTGTTGGAGACGGAGACAAAGAGTCAGAACAACCTACCGCAGACAAGGAATTCACCATTTGGGAAAATAAGAACAACAAGGTTTATGCATTGGTTGCAACATCAATAAATGAAGAGGTGAGTTGCCATCTGTCACCATTTTCAAATGCTTTCAAAGCCTTACAAAAACTAAAGGAACTTTATGACTCACACTCTCCACTTGAAGTTTTTTAACTCATGATTAAATTGTTCACCCTAGAACTACAAAATGATGATCCTCGTGCTCTTGCATTACAAGTAAAATCTATTATGCATGATATCAAAGACACTAATGTTGAACTGGACATTCCTCTGATAGCTTTTCTCAAGGCACTTTATCCCAGTTACTCAAATTATCTAGAGTCATTGCAAGAAAATGCAAAACCTCAAGGATATTACCTTTGACTCCCTTGTGAAGAAAATTATTGAAAGAGAGAAAGCTTTTGGGAAGAAGACAACTCCTTAGTATTTTCAAGAGGTTGTGTGCCTTACACATAAAGAGAAGAATCTTAATCAAGATTCTTCAAGAGTAGGAGGTGGTCGAAGAGGAAGAGGAAGATATTTTATAGGTAGGGGGTAGAAACTCTCAAGGAGAAAATTCAGATTTCCACTGCATACGCTACAAAAGAGATAGATCACATGATGCATCCACATGCAAGTTTCCGTGGGACAAAATTGAGCATGAAAGAAACCAACCCAAAGGTAATACTAATGATAAAGAGAAAGGTAAATCACATCAATCCACTCACTATGTTGTGGCACACTGTAATATTGGAGTAAATGAAGACTTATTTAATGCTTCACTTGCTTCTTGGAAAAATGATTGGTTGCTTGATTCAGGAGAAACTTGGCACATGAATTTTAGAAGAGATTTTTTTGAAGATTTAGTTGAAGAGAAACTTGTTGTCCTTGGTCCACATCCGCCAACAAGGACACTCCATTCATATGTTTGATGGCAAGCTTGAGGTGATAAAAGCATCAGACAACTCACTTGTCATGATGTGGATAGAAGAAGAAAGGCTTCTCAAGCTACAGGGTACCTCTTCTCATGCACAAAATTTCTCATACAATTCTCATTATGAAGAAGGTATATTTCCATGAAGTTTTTTATGGCATGCTATATTTGGACACTTGAACTATGACAATCTCTACTTGTTGAAGAAAAATGTTATTACTGGTTTGCCTACAATTCCTAGCAAAATTAAGTAATGTGATGCCTGCATTCTGGGAAAGCAAATAGTCTTTTCATGATTTACATTCTAGAGCACATAGAAAACTTGAAATCATTCATTCAGACTTATGTGGTCCAATGCCTGTCCCTTCTGCAAATGGAAATAAATATATAATGACATTTATTGATGACCACACAAGAATGTGTTGGGTTTATTTATTGAAGAACAAATCTAATGCTTTTCAAATATTTAATAACTTTCATACATTGATTGAAAATGATGCACAAATTTCATATTGGCTCTATTCACACTGATAATGGAAAAGAATACAATTCAAATGAATTTGAAAACTATCTTTGCCAACATAGGATCAAACATCAAACAATTGTGCCTTATAATCCCCAACATAATGGAGAAGCTGAAAGAATGAATAGGACAATCATAAATATGGTGCGCTCCATGATGCTTTTCAAAAATATAAAAATGATTTTTTGGGCTGATGCAGTTCTATATGTTGTATATGGAATGAATATATGTCCATCTAATGCCATTAGAAACAGGACTCCTTATGAAATGTGGTACGGGTGCATTCCTTCGGTAAAGCATCTCAGGGTCTTTGGTTCCACATGTTACGCCTTGATACCAAAGGTACATAGAAACAAACTTGGTGCAAGAAGTCATAACTATATCCTCCTGGGGTATTCAAACACCTCCAAAGCATACCATCTCTATGATGAAGTTAATAAAAGGTTTGTTGTATCTAGAGATGTAATCTTTCTTGAATCATGCAAAACTGATAATGTTGTTAAGCAGAAACTTCATTGCTTGGATAGATTCACAAATGCAAAGTCATTTCAATAATTTGATAATTAGATTCCACACCTTGAAGGGGGGATTCCTATACTAAATCAACCTATCGAATCTTCTTCTAAAGCACTCTCTCCCCCACATGAAACGCCAACAACGGATGATACTTTAAGTGATGTGATTGACAAAATTAGGAGACTCAATCTTGATTCAATCACAACTCAATCAACGGAGCAGCCTGGACCATCTCAGAAAGGTCCCCCAAAGTGGATGACAAATACACTTGAAAGTTTTCAACTTGATGAGGTTGGAAAGATAGGAACTATAAATTCAACTCGGAAAAATAGAGATGATATAGATGACTCTGATTCACGCATTAATATGGATGTTTCATATGATTGTGAATTGAATTTGTCTACATATTTTGAACCAAATTCCTTCAAAGAAGCTTCTTCTCATGATGAATGGAAGGAAGCATGAAAAAAGGACTATGATGCCTTGATAAAGAATGGCACTTGGAAGCTGGTTGATCCTCCATTGGGAACCAAACCAATTGGGTGCAAGTGGGTCTACAAGAGCAAGTATAAAGCTAATGGCTCACTTGACGAGTACGAAGCTAGGCTTGTGGCAAAATGTTTTGCACAGAAGGAAGGCATCGATTATGAGGAGACATATGCCCCCATAGCAAAATGGGCTACCATCCAGACACTCTTTGCCCTAGCAGCTCAGAACGCTTGGAAAGTCCATCAAATGGATGTAAAAACTGCTTTCTTGAATGGAGATCTAAAAGAGAATGTTTTTATGTCACAACCTGAAGGGTTTGCTACAAAAGGACATGAACATAAAGTATGAAAACTTGTGAAATACTTGTATGGCCTCAAATAAGCACCACGAGCCTGGTATGAAAAAATAAATAAGCATCTTCTGAAACTCAATTTCAAACATTATGATCTTGATGATGCAACTTTGTTTGTTAAGAAGGTTGGAAAAACAACTGTATATCTTGTGGTATATGTAGATGATATTTTGGTAATAGGGAACAATGAGAGCTACATTGCATCCATAAATAAGGAATTAATGAAAGGTTTTGAAATGACTGATTTGTGCTATGTTCATTACTATCTTGGTATTGAAGTAACTCAACATCCGCAGTCCATATTTCTTTCTCAAAAGAAGTACGTTGGAGACCTGTTAAACAGGTTTGGTATGATTGAATGCAATCCTCTGACTACTCCAATGGAACCAAACTTAAATATCACATCCATTGAAGGAAAATAATTTGAGGATGCAACAAAGTATAGACAACTTGTAGGAAGTCTCAACTACCTAACTACTACCAGTCTAGACATTTCATTTTCTGTTGGAATCCCCTCTAGGTTTATGCAAAAGCTTTGTGAAGGACATTAGTCTGCTACAAAAATAGTTCTAAAGTACTTGAAGGGAACTCAAGACTTTGGAATCAAGTATACACAGGTGGGTGAGTTGGACTTAATTGGATACTCTGATTTAGACAAAGAAATTGGGATATCTATTTAGGTTATGCTATGA
Organism: Pinus taeda; assembly: GCA_000404065.3. NCBI lineage: Eukaryota > Viridiplantae > Streptophyta > Pinopsida > Pinales > Pinaceae > Pinus > Pinus taeda. The sequence continues at coordinate 16,216 of APFE031022959.1, read as the reverse complement.
GCCTTGGATCAGGTGTTGTCTCTTGGAGATCATGCAAACAATCAGTTCTAGAAGATTCTACAACAGGAGCAGAATATGTGGCAACAACTGAGGCAACAAAAGAAATTGTGTGGCTCAGGAAAATTCTAGAAGATTTGCAAGTAAAACAAGTACAATTAGCTCCAGTGATGGTTGAAAACACCTCGTCAATAAAGTTGGCCAAGAACCAAAAGTTCCATTATTTAACGAAGCACATCAGTACAAAATATCATATTATTTGACATCATGTTGAGGCCAAAACAATCCATATTCATCATTGTTCCACTAATGAGAAAATTGTAGACATCTTCGCCAAAGCGCTTGGAAGAGAGAAGCTTGAAAAATTTAGAATGATGCTTGGACTCATCAACATTCGTTTAGATTAAGGGGGGGAATGTTGACACCTAATCATAGGGATTGGGTGAACAATTGTAATTCGTGTAAATACATAATAAAGTAAATGAAGAGTCATCAGGAGATGAACTAAATAGTCACTCATTATTGTATATAATAATGAACAACTTGAATGAATAATACGATTACATTTGAGGAGTTACCTCCTGGGCTGACACAAAGGATGAAAGAAGTGCTTGAGAAGGGTCTATGGAGAGAACCAAATAAAATACCAAAAATTAAAGCTAGTGAAGAAAGCTTGATGCAGTATTAAGAAGCAAGAAGAGGAGAATTGGTAAATAGGAGAGCATTGGTTGTAGTTCACTATTGAGCATGGAGGAACTCACAAAGATAGAGAAAAGAATGACCACAAAGTGTAATTACAAAGGTTCAAGTGAAATCCATAGGATAAGGAAAGAATTGTCAATGTGAATACATAAAGAAGAAGATGAGTGATGAGGAGTTTGAGAGGCAACTAGCTAAGATTAAAGTACAACTTAATGTACTTATGGAGAAGACAAAGAAGTATGCACAAGACTAGAAATTCAGATGGATTTTTAAGAAGAAATTTAAATAGTCAATTAAGGAATTTTTTGCAAGAAATATCCTGAAGGAGATGAGGCACATGATAGGAACCTAGTTGAAATAAGAGGAACTCAAAGTAGTTGAGTACAAGGAAGAAAAGGTGCACTATTTTGAATGAGATGAAGGGCCATTTGTTGGAGAGAATGAGGATGAAGCAGTAGATGAGATCCAGAATTCTCATATTTTTAAAATTAGTGAATTTTCTATGGATGCACGTATGGAATATAGTTGAGAGTTACCTGTAGTTATCACAAAGTTAGAGGAAGAGGAGAATGCAATTTTTGCTATAAGTGATGAAGGTGAAGGAGGACAAAACTCTTACTTTTTTATAATCTAGGATGAATAGAAACACTTAAATGTAATGCCCGTGAAATGAGGTACAAAGAGAAATGATGAAAATGAAGCTATGATTAGGGAGATAGAATCTTTGTTTTATCCTAAAGATGAAATCTAGTGTAACGTACAACATTCAAAGCAATTTTTCAAAGATTTTGAGGAAGAGATGGAATTTTTAGAAATTTGGTGGGAAATATATGAAAGTTGCATATAGGTTGCAAATTTAGTTGGTTTGGAGAAACAAATTAATGTTTCATACAATGGTAACATGGTTGAGAAGAAGACACAAGAAGAAAACGTTGACAACAAACCTCAGTCAAGAATCAAATTCGATAAAGAGATTGAAGAGTTGTGGAAACTTATGAAGCAACATTCCAAGAGAACGTACATCAAGGAGAAGAATAAAATTGGTCTTAGAATGCTTTTAGCTAAGAGAAATTATGTTAGAAAATTAAATGGACAAGAAAAGAATAAAGTCCAGGAATGAGGAAGAATGAGTAAAGGATTTTTTTTCTTTTTTTCCGGGAATGATCAGTTACAAATTAAAGTTTGGGATCCTTGAGGATTGTCACATTGTCAGAAAAGTAACAGACCTCACAAATGTGACTATATGAATAATTTTCTACCTTGTTAGTCTGATACAAGAGCATCTCAGGGTATCTTCAGAAAGGAACATTCCGAAAGACTTGCAAATATCTATAACATTAGTAAAGAAGAAAAGTCTATAGAACTTATAAAAGCTGGGAAAATCTCTAGTATTTGTAATTTAAATTCTTTGGAAAATCATTGTAATCATGAATTTAGTTAGTTAGAAAAGATCTATTTTTAAGGGATAATGATTATCTCTTGGGATCTCTAGAGTTTTCTACTCTCAAGAATAAATAGAGATATATGTTCATGTGTAGAGATATATAAGTAGAATAGGAGGTAGAGGTAGATGGTGAGTATGGCCAAACAAACTCAAATTTGGCCAACAGAAGAATGAGAAGAGATTTTGGGTGAAGATAGATGCATATATAGATTTTCAGATTGAAATGAATTTTCATACTTTATGTTATGAATTTTTTGTGTATATGATTATCGAAAAAATTCTAGCTTGTGTGAAACATGGAATTAGTAAAACTTTAGTCTATGTGAAATTTGGAACTAGTTTGAATATTCAGCCTTTGAACGGTGGTGTTTGAATGTTCTTCACTGTGAGATAATTTTTCATTGTATGATTTCTTATCTCTATTTGTGGTTTAATGCAAGCATATGAGAAATTATAAAATGAAAATATGTGGGTTCATAAATCATAAGTTAAATGTTATTTTTGGTATGGATCGTTGTTTCTAATGCTTTCATTTGTGAATGGGTCTTGTTGGGATTACTTTGGCTGGGAATATATATTTGAAATATGTGGAAACATCACTAGCTTGCTAGGAGATAATGTTCAAGACTATGTGGAGTTATAAAGGGAACATGGAAGTGCCATATTGGATTTTTGATGACGCAAGGGATTGTTTCAATAGTTATTTGTTCAAATTTAAGAGTTCATGCCAACACATTAGAGTCCATTTTATTTCGTTCATGAAATTAATCCTTCCATTCTTAAAGAGAATATGTATGTCATTAAGGGTATAAGGCATATAGTCCATGTAATAAAGGAGCTAGATTAAAGGAATATAAAACATATGAGTGATTGGAGATAGAAAGAGTGGATAGTGGTATTATTTTGTGAAGAATGATTATTCAATGTGCTTAATGGAAAGAGAGATAATGGATGTTCATGGATTATATTTTTATATTGAGTGTGCACGGTGAATGCTTCAAGAAATGTTGTGAAATGAATGTAAACGAAAATATGTGTATGGAGTGGGATCATGAAACAAGTGTCAGGGTAGATTACGTTCCATCATAAACCAAGTTGCTACTAACCGTAAATAGACTAGCAAAAGAGACACCCTTGGTGTCCAAAATGCACCATCAATAACTAAGTTAACCTTGAAAACACAATACTAATTCACCTGCAAAAAAATGTTTCTACAAGACAGAAATGGGAGGCACCAAAAAATAGGGGTTAGGGAAGCTAGGGTTTGCCGATTCTTCCATAGGCCCAATATCCATCCTTCAACAAGCCCCAAATACTAGAAAATGTAACTAGTTTCAGTATTCATAATTGTCCTTGTACTCATGGCATTATGTATATCTTATGTAACAAGCAAAAGAAGAAAGAAAAATTATTATTTTCAAGCATGAGTTTCATGCTTCTTTTTATTGGTCTTCTAGGTAAAGCATATTCTTCATTCTTATAGGGTTTTTCACATCATAGTATTTATTTTCATTAGTCAATAGAGTCAATATAATTTGTACAAGACCATATTGGGAAAGATGTAAATTGTAAATAGTTTATTTTGAGTCTAGAGAGTCAAAATATACCTCCTAGTACATGTTAGCCATAAAAGCAAGAAGTTAGACTAAAGAAGGGTATTCTACCTCATGGAAATCCTATAAATAGAATCATATTCGACCTCCTTGATCACCAATTCGATCTCACCAAGAAATAAGTTTGATTCTATGTTGTGAACGTTAAGAAAGCTAGAGTGAGAGTCAAGGAAGAAAGAAGAACTCACGAAGAAGATACAATGCTTTCTTCTAGGCCTTATTTTCTCACATGTGAAAAGGAATTAAGGTTTCTTCAACCATTACAGGGATGAAGATTATAGGTCAAAGTTGGAGGTTTAGATCTGGGGGCCAAAGTTGAAGCAAGAAGTTGGTTGAAGAAGGATTGACTTGGTTGATCTTTGACCCAATTGGAAGGGTTGACTTGGTGCTTGGAGGAGGACTTTGTCTACGAATTTGGGTCTTATTTTTCTCATTTGAAGCATATTCTATTAGGAGAGAGGAGATTCTTTTTGGGTTTTCACCTTGGAGGAGTTTTTCCCTAGATTGGAGCCTACTTCCTGTCGCCATTGTCTTTATTGTTTTTTCTCTTGATAATTGTTTGATGAAAATATATAATAAAGAAACATAAGATAAATAAAGTTTACAATAAAATGTTTGTTGAAACCTAATCATAGGGATTTGGTTAACAACTGTAATTAGTGTAAATACATAATAAAGGAAATGAAGAGTCATTGGGAGATGAGCTGAATAGTCACTCCCTATTGTATATAAATAGTGAACCTGAATGAATAATGCGATTATATTTGAGGAGTTACCTCCTGGTCTTACATGGTACCAGAGACAGTGCCATTTTTGGCTTCCCTCTCTACTTTGTAACTCCCTTTTGCCTATGTTTTTTCTATTTTGTAGAACTGACCACAGGTGTGCCTCTTGTAATAATTTGATAACCATTCTATATGTTTTCCCCTCTCTCACAACTACTTCCCTCTCTAGAAGCAGCTACAGACATTCGGCTGGTCATCGGGTATTTTTTCCCTTTTCATACATTTTTTTTATAAATCACAGTCAATTAGTGTTAAGCGCTAAACACTGAGTTAAAGAGTTCATACTCAGTTTAAGCACTAAACCTTTCCTAAAGCGTGCCTTTATTATAAATATGAATTAAGCACATGGGTAGTTTTGATATGTGTAAGCAGTATCTTACACGCCCTAAAGGTTGTAAGCGGAATTCCAAAATTTCACGAGATTAACCTTAGCAGCTAACATGTAGCACGAGAAAACCACTTTTCTCGTGCACTTTTGACTTGTTATGCATCGTGCAAGATTTCACGCGAGATTATGCGATAGCTATTGGATCAAGAGGGATTGATCAATGGTGGAGATTGCGCAAGCTAGTTGACGAGTGAGTGACGCGATATCCTTCGATTAGACGGGTCAAATTTGATAGTGATTGCATTGGAAGATGCATGTGAGTTAATTTAAATTTTAGATGCGATAAGGTTTTATACAATGGGATTAAAACCTCGTTGAGTTCCAGACCAATACCATTCGTTGGTTGATTGATCGGACGCATATCACTTCTGAAAGTGCATGCAAGTTAATGTTAAAAATGGACGTGATAAGGTTATGAACTAGAGTTTTAATGTCTTTTGGTTCCATTGGATGCGATATATGTTGGATTTGGAGAGGTGAGATCAACGACGTATATTGAAGTTCTTGATAATAGGATAAGTCAATGAGGGATTGATAGTGATTGGCTAGATAAGTGGGACCCTCAAGGGGAAAACCCACATATAGAAACAGATTTAAGCATTGCTGATTGTTTACAAAGTTAAGCAGCAGTCAAATTACATAGTACACATTTTTTTAAATGCATTCATTGATATCTGTTATTGGAGTGGTTCTCACTGGGAAGGAGAACTATCTAGAATGGTCACATAAAGTCAAACACACTCTCATGTATAATGATTTGTGGAAAGGAGTGTGTGTTGGAGACAAAGGCAAAGAGATAGAACAACCTACCTTAAACAAGGAATTAACCATTTGGGAGAATAAGAACAACAATTCTTATGCATTGATTGTAGCATTAGTAAATGAAGAGGTGAGTCACCATATTTTTCCATTTTCAAATTCTTTTGAAACCTTACAAAAATTGAACGAACTTTATGACTCACACTCTACACTTGAAGTTGTTCAACTCATGATTAAATTGTTGACCCTTGAATCACAAAATGATGATCCTCTTACTCTTGCATCAGAAGTAAATCTATTATGCATGATATAAAAGTCACTAATGTTTAACTAGACATTCCTCTAATAGATTTTCTCAAGGCACTTTATCGCACTTACTCAAATTATCTTGAGTCATTGCAAGCAAATGGAAACCTCAAAGATATTACCTTCAAAAAATAATTGTTGAAAGAGAGAAGACAACTGCTCAGTCTTCTGAAGAGGTTGTGTGCTCTACACATAGAGAGAAGAATCATGATCAAGACTCTTCAAGAGGAAGAGGTGGTCAAAGAGGAAGAGGAAGATATTTTAGAGGTAGGGGGGGTAGACACTCTCAAGGAGAAAAGTCAAGTTTGCACTGCATATGCTGCAAAAGAGATGGATCACATGATGCATCCACATGCAAGTTGTCTTGGGATAGAACTGAGCATGAAAGAAACCAACCCAATGGTAAAACTAATGATAACGAGAAAGGTAAAGCACCTGAATCCACTCACTATGTTGTGGCACATTGTATTATTGGATTAAATGAAGACTTATCTAATGCTTCACTTGCTTCTTAGAAAAATGATTGGTTGCTTGATTCAGAAGCAACTTGCCACATGACTTTCATAAGAGATTTTTTTGAAGAATTTACTAACAATGTTGATGGAGTAGTATACTTTGTAGAAAAATGAAAACTCAATCCATGAGGGCTTGGTACAATCATGCATAAATTTCATGGTCATCCAGACTTTTTTCTGCATCATGTTTTATATCTCTGACAACTGAGGAGAAACTTGTTGTCCTTGGTCCACATCCGCCAACAAGGACACTCCATTCATATGTTTGATGGAAATCTTGAGGCTAGAAAAGCATCAAATCACTCAGTTGTCATGATAGGGTGTTATGAAACCAGCTCAAGAATAGATAGAAAAGATAGATCAACGCCTTAGAATTCAGCCTCTTCGAGGGGGAAACCTCCTTTACATTACAT
>APFE031022958.1:47737-71518 GCA_000404065.3 Pinus taeda | reverse complement strand
CCATGGGGATGATCTTTTGCTGATTCGCCATCCTTAGCTGAATCAGAGACCATTATATTGTAGGTCTCCCCATTCATTCCCAAGTCTACTTCGGTAGGATGTTCACGTCTGATCCCAGGTCCAAATTAATTTGATCCATTTCATACTCTTGGAAGGGTCCTTCATCACACCTAGACCTGGATCAGCATCTGACCCTAGGTCCAAAATAACCGGATCCATTTCATACTCTCCTATCTGCGCAGTCAGTCTCATCTCCCATCCCGTCCTTGTTTTATGCTTGCCAATCTTTTTTACTATACGCGGATCACCTAGTGCAGTTCTAGCACTTCTATTGATGAAATCTTCTAACCCTTTCACAACTTTACTATCACATAGTAACTTCATACAGGTCTCCAGGAAAGTTGTGAGCATAGAGGGTTCCATCTCCTGCTTAGGCTTATCCTTACTTCTTGAGGTGTAGGGCTCAGTGAAGCTCTTCTTAACTTCCATGAAGGTTTTGTGGTGCAACCTTCCCGAACGAATAAGAAGTAAGAATCCTATGGAATTGGGGAAATAGAGGATGCGAAGCATGGCTCGACCAACTTTTAGTTACTTATTTGGAGGGGGCCACGCGATAAGCTCAAGGGCCTCTCCGCGGGGGCGAGCGTTCGTTTACCTCACCCTATATTATTTAGGGACGGAGCGTGTGCGCTCCAAATTGAACCAAACCTCCTTTGTCAGAGCTTTGCAAACCCATGTAGTATCCCCTGACTATTTCCCCTTGTCATCTCTCGTCATGATTCCACTTCTGAGCACTATATTTACATTTGGATCCTCTTCATGCAACTCAGACCTCATGATGAGGTTCTAAGTCAGCAAAGGTGGTAGAGCCCCTTTCTCACATATCCTAGCTATCAACATAGGACCCTCTTCTGTTTCATGATCAAACAACATGCAATACTTGTACGACAGATGCATTGGATTAGTGCAATCGTGGGCATAGTGTCTTGGTCCTCCGCAATTATAGAAAATCAACTATCCTTGACCTCTACTAGGTCCTCCTCTACCTTTGCCTCATCTACGCCCCTGAAATCTGGTCTGCACCATCCCTGCGCTTTGGTCAAGGGTCCGTGTTTCTGCCTAAAACCTATAGGTGGGGGTTCTATCCATCATAATTTCATAACTCCTGTAGGTATGCTCATCACGCCCTACCAACCTACAAAAGTTGTAGAAAATTTGTTGCACGTCAGTACAAACTTCTGTAGCAAGTGAGAATTATCTGTGGTATGTTTTCTAGCTACCTGACAGATAGTGCATCATAATGCAGGCCCCATACTAGGTCTTACTTAAGCTTCTAACCTTAAAGGCATCAGTCCTCCTCCTGCAATATAGTTCACAAAGACCAGGAAATTTTTTTTGTCATGACCCTGACTCTTGCATTTCAAGCACCATACCTCCTCGCGCACTTCTGGTCGAACTGTCCTATCCTGCTTCACACTTTGCATCTCAAGGCATAGATTCTTCATTTGTGCATGGATCTGCTGAACTCCTAGATTTGGATCTTGCATCAAAGTTTCATGTATTCTCATCGCAATCTCCAAGGCCTCTGCCTAAGTGGTTATCTTCTGCTGCGACAACACACTCCTTAAGTGAGGTAGTAGTGAAGCCACAAACCACTCGTTATGTTGTCCATGTGTCAAATTCATGTTGGCTTCATGGATTGTACACTTCAACTTCTGATCTACCTCCTAAGGCGTCTCGCCTAGTTGAATCGTGATTTCTTTGAGTTGCACAATCGATTACATAGATTTAGGCCTACTAAATTCTCTATTTAGTGCTGCCTAGATGTCTACCATTCCATCATTTGGGTTATCATTAGAGTACTTAATATACGAGGTTAGTGCACGATCTTGCAGAGCACTAACCAGTGTCAACTTCCTTATATGATCATCTGTAGCATCTCGAGCTTCCCATATGGCACTCACAATGAACCAGAATTGGTTTGGGTCCTCATTTCCCAAGCCTTTTAACAAAGGTAGGTTTAGTGTATTTTCCATACTGAACTGCGGTGGAGGTGGAAGTGGTATGAGTGAAGTTGGAGGTGATGGCTGTGAAGTTGGAGGTGGTGTGGGTGGAGGTGGTACTCATGGGAATCCTTGTCCTATTAACTGAATAACACCTCAGGGAGAAACCTTAGCTATCTCTTCCTTGTCACCTCACAGAGGAGAAATCAATGGACTATACTCTAGGCCCTTTTTGTAGGTTTTAACCCCATACAGAAATAACCTGCATACAAATTCTAAAACACATAAAATAAACAATGTGAGAGAATAAAACATAGAACACATATACACAGAGATTTCCCATGGATCCCAAAACCATGACAACCAGCTTGATTTTTTATTATTTTTCTTTCAATGCTATAATACATATTTATACATGTCGAAGCATCCAATACCATGGACCAAAAACCATCACATCCAAAACCAAGGACTGAAAACCATCGTGCCCAAAAACATGTGTGAAAATCATGAACAAAACCATAGGTGGATTCGCCCAACCTAACATAGGTTCCAAAACCAAAATTTTTAGGGGCGCTGCCACAGACCCCACAGAGTGGGGTTACCTGCACTCCTCAAACTCCCTATGACCCACCCACTACCCAATTGGCGCAACGAAGGTGGGGCTCTGCCCCCCTCTAATGCCCTACTAAACTACGTGGGCTAGTCATGGAAAGAATATAACACAACCCAACATTCTCCCACTTGTTGTTCTCTTTCCACAGGGGGCCACAAAGAAAGCTTCTTCATTTATCCAATCCTGTAATGCCCATTGTTTCTCTACACCAAGAGAACTTCTCAGAACTCACAGATTTTGTCAATGCATCTGTAGTATTCTTCAAAGTGTTTGCCTTTACCAATAACACCTTTTTGCCTTCTATCATATCCCTCACAAAGTGATATTGAACATCAATGTGCTTTGTCTTTGAATGATATGTAGGGTTCTTTGCCAAGAAAATTGCACTTTGGCTATCACAGTCTATCCTTGTAGCTCCCTTTACTAACCCCATACTTGAACACAATCTCTGCAACCAAACTGCTTCCTCGCTTGCAAGAGTGGTCGCCATGTATTCTACCTCTATAGTTGATAGTGCCACTATAGATTGTTTCTTACTCATTCAACTGACTACACCTCCAAGTATGTTAAACACATACCCACTTGTAGATATTCTCTGATCCAGATCTCCAGCCCAGTCTGCATCAGCAAAGCCATGAATATCCAACACTCTGTCCAATCATAGTTTTCCTTGGTAGCACAAACCATAATCACTAGTGCCACGCAAATACCTAAAAACCCGCTTCACTACTGTCCAATGCTCCTTTCCTGGTTTTGACATAAACCTATTCAATACTCCCACTGCATGTGGAATGTCTGGTCTAGTAAAAACCATCATACATTAGGCTACCAACTACACTTGCATATGGAATACAGGACATATCCTCTTCCTCTTCTTGTGCCTTGGGACACTGTTCAGCACATAACTTTACACCTACAGGAACGGAAACCTTCACCAGTTTACTATATTGCATATTAAACCTCTGCAATATTTTCTTGACATACTTCCTTTGGTTTAACGAGAGCTTCCTCTTTGCCCGATCTCTTTTAATTTCCATGCCCAAAATATAGTTTGCAGCACTAAGATCTTTCATGTCAAATTTGGATGACAATTGGGTCTTCAAATCTTGGATAATTTCTTTTTCATTTCCAACCTGCAACATATCATCCACATACAAGACCAGATAAATAAAATGGTCACCAATTAATTTAAAATACACATGGTGATCTGCTTTGCTTCTGGTGAAGCCAAATCCCCATATAAATGTATCAAATTTCTTGTACCACATCCTTGGTGACTATTTTAACCCATACAGAGACTTCTTTAACTTACATACCAATTCTTCCTTACCCTTCACCACAAAGCCTTTAGGTTGCTTCATGTAGATCTCCTCTTCCAGATCCCCGTGAAGAAATTTTGTCTTCACATCCATCTGTTCTACCTAAAAATCAAAATCAGTAGCAACAGAAAAAAGTAATCTAATAGAAGCTACCTTTGCAACAGGAGAAAAGTATCACCAAAATCAATTCCCGGCACCTGGGAATAACCTTTTGCTACCAACCGATTTTTTATTTCTCCACCTTTCCTTATGCATTTGTCTTCTTCTTGAACACCCATTTTCTGCCAATGGGTTTCCTTCTAGCTTGCAACTCCACCAGATCCCAAGCCTCATTTTTGTGCAAAGATGCCATTTCATTAACAATGGTCTCTTTCCAAAGTTTTTCATCCTCTGAATCTACTGCTTCCTTCACAGTTCTAGGATCATCATTAGTAATAGATAAAGCAAAATTTGAATAGAATGCAGATGGACTATACCTTTCTGGCTGCCTTCTTTCTCGAACTGATCTTCTCACACCCGGAGTTTTTGGCTCTTCATCTTTTGATTCCTCCTCTGTTGTAGAGTCTGATTCTTCCTCCTTTGGCTCAAACTCTATCTTCTTAGGTTCCTTTGGTTGGACTTCATGTTTAATAACATCTTTAACCTCTCTGAACACCACATCTCGGTTGTACACAACCTTCCTTATTACTAGGTTCCAAATCTTATAACCCTTTAAACCATCCTTATACCCAATAAAGATGCACTTTTCATATTTACTATCCAACATGGCTCGTTTCTCCTTTGGAATGTGTACATATGCATCACATCCAAATACCCTGAGATGTGAAAGAGAGGGTTTCTTCCCAGTCCAGACCTTTTGTGGAGTTTTATCCTCCAACACTGATGAGGGTGATCTATTGACCAGGTAACATGCTATCTCCACCACCTCTACCCATAATTCTTGTCCTAACCCGGCACGACTGAGCATGCTTCTTGTCCTTTCCATCAACGTCTTGTTGACTCTTTCTACAACTCCATTTTGAGTAGTCTTCTACTGGGCTATACCACACTTCTTACATAATTCTTCAAATTCCTTACTGCAGAAGTCTCCACCGTTATCTGTCGTCAACACCTTTATCTTCTTCTCTGTCTAGTTTTCCACCAGAGCCTTAAACTCTTTAAACCTATCAAAGACATTAGATTTCTTCTTAAGGAAATATATCCATGTATTCCTTGAGAAGTCATCTATAAATGATACACATTACATAGACTTACCCAGTGATGGAACCTTCACAGGTCCAAACACATCACTGTGCACAAGCTCTAATATCTATTTTTCCCTCCTACCACTAGGGGGAAACTCACTCGATTATGCTTCCCATATACACAATTTTCATAGAAATCAAAATCCAGGGAGTTATTACTCATGCCTTCTACCATACCTTTACCATGAAGTATTTGAAGGCATTTCTCTCCAATATGTCCAAGCGTTTGATGCCACAACATGTTCTTCTCGCTAGAGACCACTAGATTTTTTGCTCCACTTTCAGGAACCACAGAACTGTTGCACCCATCAACAACAGTGCTACCTTTCAGCTTTTATAGAGTTCCAATCTGAACTCCCCGCATCAATACCAGTGCTCCCTGAACCATCTTGTAGGTATCCTTCTCGAACACTATTTTTACATCTGCATCATCCAACTTTCTTATAGAAATCAGATTTATGGCCAATGCAAGAATATGCAGAACACCTAGAAGTGTTCTAATCCTTTCACCTTGCAAATTCAACTTTACTTTTCTACGATGAATGATTGTAGCCTTCCTGTCATCCCCTAAGAGGACATCAACCCTAAGAGGACATCACCACCATCATATTTCTCATACACACAAAACCACTCTCTATGGGGAGTGAAGTGAAAGGATGCAGCTAAGTCAATCAACCATGCCTCATGATCTACATGTGTGCTTGAAGAAGCCAAGTACACATCCCCACCTTCATCTGAGGTGGTTTTCGCCTCTGCAGAAGGAGCATCATTAGATCCATTTCCTTTATCAGGAGCTTTATATTTACAATCCCTTTTGTAGTGCCCTTCCTTTCCACATTTCCAGCATACCACCTTTACAGGTTTTCTTGGAGATTTAGATCTCTTCTAGATTTAGATCTCCCACTCCATGACTTATTTTTGTTTCTGTTCTGGGACCGTCCTCGTACAAACAAGGCATCACCATTCTAGCTCTACATATTTTTCCATCTCATCTCCTTCGTCAGCAAGGATGAGACTAATTCATCAAACTGCAAGGTAGTTGCATTGCTACCTACTGAAATAACTAGACTATCCCACGAATTTGGTAGAGAACACAACAAACTGATGCACTTATATTCATATGAAATTTTAATATCAACAAATGATAACTGACTTACCAAAGTGTTAAATGCATTTAGATGCTCAGTCATCGAGTCTCCATCTGTCATCCTCAGGTTATATAGCTTTTTCCGTAGGAACAATTTATTCACCACAAACTTAGATTGGTATAAAGTCCCTAATTTGTGCCAAAAAGACTTCACAGTAGCTTCCCCTGATACATTCAACAATACTAAATCTGAGACACACAATCGTATTGTGCTCTTTGCCTTCTGATCCAACTTCTTCCATTCTTCATTGGACACTCCCATTGGTTTCGTACTCAGATTTACCACAATCAACTAATCTTTATCCACCAACATATCCTCCATCTTGAGTTTCCACAACTCAAAGCTCTGACCATTAAATTTCTCGATCTCTATCTTTCCACTGCTCGCCATCTTCTTTCACCTCTAGAATCGATCTCACAGATCTCCCACTGAACAAGGTCTAGCACAGACCTAAACGAAACTCCTCAGCAACAAAGGCATCCCCTTGAAGCCAAAACAACTCTGATACCAAATGTAGGTTTTAACCCAATACAGAAATTACCTACATGCGAATTCTAAAACACATAAAATAAACAATGCCAGAGCATAACACATAAAACAGATATACAAAGAGATTTTCCCCTGGATCCCAAAACCGAGACTACCAGCTCGATTTTTCATTATTTTCCTTTCAATGTTATAATACATATTTATACATGCCGAAGCATCAAATAGCATGGACCGAGAACCATCACATCAAAATCCATGGACCAAAAACCATGACGTCCAAAAACATGTGTGAAAATCATGCACAAAACCATAGGTGGGTCTTGCCCAACGTAACGTAGCTTCCAAAACCAAAATTTTCCAGGGCACTGCCCCAAACCCCATAGAGTGGGGTTACCTGCACCCCTCAAACCCCCTGTGATCCCCCCACTACGCAATCGACGCAACAAAGGGGGGGATCCGCCCCCCCCGTTAACCCTCCAGTTAACTACGTGGGCTAGCCGTGGAAAGAATTTAACATGACCCAACACTTTTTTCTTTCGTTCCTATAATTGTTTCTGCTTTGTGTAGTTTCAAACATTAAGGTATCTACATATTGTGTTTTTCACATAATAGAATTTTAATCCAAGTATTCAAAGATTTCATGTACTTACCTCTAGGTGCTTTGAAAAAGTGTCACTCCGCCTCATTGTAGATGACTGAGGTGTCGACCACAAATTTAGTCATGAATCCTCCTATGATGTGATCGAGCCAATGATTGACAACGCGGGTGATCTTGTCCTCAAATGCTTCCAATTTTTTTATTATGTCTCGGGTCCACACAATATGACTGTCAAGTTTCTACTTTCCTTGGCTATCTGCTAGCTTCGTGATCCACTCGTATAGCTCAATAGGGAAGGAGCGAAAAAATATCTTGTAGATATCTATATATAGGTATCTATCTAGCCACTATTCCTCTGTTAGTCATGGGTTCTTATTCCCCTGTGCTACCAATTCGTGGATATTTCTATCCAACCAGTCTCCAATCTCCTTCTTAGTTGGATTCCAGTGATATGACATCACACATCTCTTATGTAGATTGTGGTCCTGGCAATGGAAAGATTTGTTGGCTTGAGGGCGACTGACCCATGTTTAGCATTAATTAGCCAAAAAAATCGGTACACTACTGGCCCTTTTAGCATCAGTCTGCAGAGCGCGGATTGAAGTCTCACATGAAGTAGTATGGGGAGATGCTAGAACCAAGTTTCTGCACCTTGATATGGTTGTGATGTCATTTAATTCCCTCTATCGCTACCTTCACGCAAGTTACTTCTTTCTAGGGCTTGCAAGAGAAACCCTTTATTCCAAATTTCAATACCTCCATGAAAGTATACGATCAACCTTCCCGCAGCCCTAACCTACTACTTAGGTACTTCCATGCTGCTAGAGAAATGTGCCGTATAAATTCCCCAATTAATCTAAGTGATTTTTCTTATCTTATCAAACAATTATAGTTAAAACCTTGTAACTGGATATTCATAATTTCGTTTAATTACTCAATGTAATTGCAGTCATTCACACATCATATAAGCACAATAAAGGAAATTCATACATAACATATCAAGATGAAATAAGAGAACAAAGACATAGAAATTGCAGAATATCTTTCTTTATCAATATCTTTCAAGTGTTACAACCTCTGCCCGTCTTGCACACATAGCTGCAGGGGTTCGTGCACTCAGCTACAGACTTCTACCCTAGGCCTCTGTGCACTCAACTTCAGAGCCTCTACCTACGCTATAACCCAATACTTAGACTTCTTGCTCGCAAGGTATGACTCTCTTACATGATCTGCCATTGTCTCTCCTTAAACTAATTAGAGCTTAGATTTTTTTATACAATCCCATGGCACACAGACCATGGGTAGGTCTCTTACAACCGACATTACTTTACAAAACTAAGGGCAGACTACCCTTTATGACACATAACACCTTCACGATCCACAACCACAAAGTGCGGAGTATTTACATTTTCATTACAAAATTTGACTCAAACATGGGCTTTTATCCCCAAAACTACCCTTGGGGATCCCTCTCCCAAAATTAGGCATGCATCTCAAAATCTCAAGTGAGGTACACACGAAATGGTAAATGACATTTCCATCCTTCCTTGACTCTTAAAATATGGTTACCCAATGGATCTAATCAAGCCTTATGATTTCCGATATAGTGAGGTGGAAAGACATAACTATCCCTCTATCCCTTAAAATCTAGTTACCCAATGAATCTAATCAAGATTTTAGCTTTCCCATATGATAAAAAAATTATAATGGAAACTAAAATTTGTAAAGGGATAAGCATGCCCAAATGAACTTTTAGTTAGAGGATATTTTAAAAAGACTAGTGCACTATGAGGGCCAATGCCACACTAATACATTTTGTAAAGTTATTTGTTATCCCAAATTTTCATACACATGAATACTAGTACAATGGCATGATAGCAACATGTTTAAACATCATAGAAAAAAATTCTAGGTGGAACAACTTCTTGAAATATGAATATAGATAGGAATAAATCGTAATTTAATTCATCATGTAGCTTTCTGACTAGGCACGCAGTTCCACATAGATGTTCTTTAATAAACTCACATGAATGTGTGAATACAAATGAAAACGTAGTGAGGTAGTTGCTTCACATTTTTTACGCTCTCGCCGATGGATTTGATGATGCCCTATTGTACACATCAGGATTCCCACCTTTTTTTCAAGGGAAAATTCAACCCAAAAGTTCCACCTTTTCCACAAAGTGACCTACAATGGTTATGGAAGGTTTTTTATAAAATAATTCACCAGGGTCTATAAAAAGAAGAGCTAGGATAAAGAATTTAGGGAGACATTCAAAGAAAGGTTATGTTGACAGTATTATGGAGAAGAATGAAGGATTTGGGGAGAGAGAAGAGAGGCAAAGGCCCATACCTTAGGAGAGATTGAGTTGCTCCACTTGTAGCTAGTTACATAACAAGGTGAAGTTATGGTAAAAACTTTTTTATTACTCACTTTTTTTTCCTTTTTGTTGGATTATACTCATGAAATAGTATATTTTTTCATTTACTTTGTAGAAACTATTTTTGCGTCTTTACTGTTTTATGCATTATGAATCTTACCTAGTTTCTAACTAACAATTATCTTGTTGGAAGTTACCAACTAAAAAATTCTTTATTTTATATTTTCATTAATTCTTCAAGAAAATAACCACCGATAAGAGTGGTGAATCTATTGGATTTATATTCCACTTTATTTTTTTCCTTCTCGTTTGCTCCCATATTTTGTAGTTTTTCTTTCTCAAATTTGTGTGCATGTACTCGATTTGTTCCCCCATATGTTGTTTTACTAACATTTTGCAGATATTGGAGCTTCATTACCCAAGAAAGTCTTCCATTTAGGAAAAGTGTGACTAAATGTGTGACCATGAGAAATTATTTTGAATAGTCATGTGGCACCACACAAATAATATTGTAACAATAGTGCACTTAGGATAAAACCATGCAGTCTGACTTAGACTCAATTGGCAGTGGTTGTTGTCCTCTTTGAAACCCAAAGCTCATTTTTTTTTTTTTTTCAATCCGTAAAGTTAAAAACCATAATAGCCAATATTAAGTAAAAATTTATCGCATATAGTCTAAGTAGGGGAAAAATATACTTAGATTCATACATTTTACTTAATCGATGGTTCAATCCCACCCTGACTAGATTTATTTTACTTTTATTTTCAAACAAAGTATATTTTTTGTTGCAAGAAACCATATAATTCTAGTTAAAACACCTCACATAGAAAAGAGGTCTCACTCCAAAGGAGAATACCACATGTTCTCTTTTCCCTGCACTCTTATGAGTGATCTCTGCAAAATAAAATCATATTCTTGTTTGGACCTAACTATGTTCACGTAGCCAATTTTTTTGTGTTATATAAAATAAGAAAGTAGTTTTTAGTATAGGAAAAGTTTTTTATCATTCACTTCTTATTTCATTTTTGGTTCCATGATCTTTCTTTTATCAGACATATCACACTTCCAACCCAACACTCCTTCTTTAAAAATTGACTTTAAAGTAAAGGCAGTATATTAATTCACCAAAATTAAACCTCGATAGGAGGCCCACAAAACAATTGAGTAATTATGGTAGGGAATTGGGGTTAGGTACCCAAATAACACCACTTTGGGATTTACATCTGAAACATAAATCAAATGAGTAGGGAACTCAAAAGATCCTTCACAATCAGATAGAAAATATTTCTTGTGAGAAGTGACGTAATGTCACTGGGAGGTAAAACCTAAGGTATGTTGGTTAGTGTGCTCATTTAATGGATACCCACCACTTTGGTTCTGATTCTATCACATATTGTTCGAGTTGTAATTACTTATCCCTTGTCTAGTAAAGATAACTTAGTGATTAGTCTTAATGTAAATTATCTTACCCTGTAGGTGACCATTGTGGGAAGAAATGATACCTAGATCATATTTCGGTGGTCATAGTACCCTCACTAGTCTCCATCATTATAATCAATTTTCACCGAGTATGTGAGTACCATCCATCTGATGGGCCTGAGATCCCAATGAATGGTGGCTTTTGGAAAGGTTCTAATGACTTGTATTGAGTGCATAGGACGTGCAACTATCTAGGAATGTTTTATTTTCCAATTGTATGAATGTGTGGATTTCATAGTACCTAACACTTGTTTATAACATATTCTTTTCATTTCTTACATAATTTTTTCTTGTTGTATTAAATAAACATGCGTATTTAATTAGGAAAATTAACTCCATCTACTTGACATATCCATAGACTCAATCTAATTTCTATCACTACAGACCATGGCCTAAAATGCTAGTCCTGGAGACTTCAATTCCTCCTCCTATTGAAGGTGGATTTTCTCCCCTTCTAATTCCTAAAAGGTAACGAAACCCTTTCCATCTCATTCATTGGTAGTTTGATATTATTTACTTATAATTCCATTACTTTGATTCATTTAAAGGAATGCCCCTTAGATACCTTCTACCTTAGTGTCAACTCCTTCAAGAGCACCTTCGCTTAGTAGAATGGATCAACAACAAAAAAATATTGTTGGTCATATTATTTTACATTTTATGGCATGTATAAAAACTTTAGACCTGACCATGCTCATTAATGATCATATTCATCACAATACTACATGGCCTGCCATGTTGATTAAAATTCCTGTTGAAATCCAAAAATTTGAAGCCAAATGTGGGGAAGACCCCACAAATTACCTAATGTACTTTCATCTGTGGTGTTCATCCAACACCTATACAAAATATTATATTCGCCTTTACTTGTTTTAGAAAACCCTCATTGGAAATTCAACCAAATGCTATGTTAACCAACCTACCATGATGCACTCTCTGTTTAATTCAATGGATTTATAGTTCTTTAATTACTATCAATTACTTATTCCTCATGACATAGGGATTGTAATTCGTTCAAATTTTCATTAGACTATGGCAACCCACATTTTTGATCACATTCATGGATGGAAAAGATACCATAATCTCTATAAAATCAATTTCGATGATTCATTTCTCCTTTATTGGTTTTTAAAATCCCTCCCACCAATCACTAAAGATGTTGCGTCAACCATGATAGCTACTAAAGTCAAGGCCATCACTAAATAACAACAATACAAATTGATTTATTCTGATTACATTATTTATACTCTATCCTCCCTTATGCATTTCAACATAGTATGATTGAACCAAACATATTTGCAACATCCCATATAGCTAATGGCCCCATCGACTTAGTCGCTACCCCCATGCATCTAGTCATTTCACACAGATAAACTATCCTAGCGTACCGATCTTATGCTCCAACTCAACAACCTCATGTTGCTTACACTTCAATCGATACACATGCTCATGGAGAAACATGCACCAATTAGAGTTTCCTTGACATTTATAACCCATATTACCTTTTTCCAGAGCCTCCTCAATCTCGAGCATAGCCCCATATATGGGTTAATTTTGTTCAACCAAGTCCTCATCCTCAAGGTCAGTCCTTCGAGAAAATTAATTTTGAGAATACCTCTAATTATTAGGATAAATTATGTAATCACAATGGAAATTAAGAAGGAAATAAAAATCTCCCCCAAGAGGGACAGTCCCAATACTGACCCAACAAAGATAACCATCATCCCACAAGATACCCTACAACTCCTACAACTAGTAATCATTATGAACATGGAAGAGGAAAGGGACAATCAAGATGCATGACCAATTTTCCTCGAATATTTTTATGGTTTGATGAAACATTGTACGCACCATTTCCTTCAACTTCCTGAAATCCAACAACATCAATAAGCCAAGCAACATCATACTGCTCCTTATCTAACATAGTGACAAACCTTACAAGCTATCTTACATAATCCATTTTTTCCTGAATGTGTGATCCAATAAGCAGATGAGTTATCCATATCTTAGTCTATGGATGCATCTTATAAAAAAAAAATCATGCAATTAGATCGTATTTTACTACAAACTCGTAATTGGAACTACCCACCACAACCCCCCCTCTTGACAAAGAGGCTCCCATACTTGAAACAAATTTCCCATTACAACTCTCACACCCCGATGATGCACCATGAATTCCTAGAAGTCTTATTTGATGAACTAATCATAACCCTCATGTTAGGGATACTCAACAATATATCATTGTTGATGACTTGGCACAACCACCTACAACCATGTCTTGTATTGAAGTTATTCAATCTTTCCATACTCATCAAAAAGCATTGTTGAACACTTTGGGATTAATCAAACCTAGGGATTCATTCTTAATCACATTTCATTTGGATAATATTGAACCATGTCTACCATCTGCATTTCCTTTCTAGTTGTCAGTTACCATCCGCAAGTTTATCATCCAACATTGCATCGTAGATGAAGGCACATCTAAAAGTGTTATGTCAACACATGTTTGGAATAAGGTAGGTTCCCATGAACACAATTCTTCTAATATTCCATTATGAGCATATTGTTGTGTTGTTGCAAAACCACAATCCCCCCATTTCTGCTTTATTATCTCCATTATAATGTGGGGGACCCTCTATGTAATTTTTAGTCATATCATCCTTTAACATTTTCTTTTGGTTAAGTGTGTGACAGTATTAAGATATTTTCATTTTCTTTGATTTAGTGTTTTGATTTCTTCATTCAGTGTAATTTCTCTCCATCTTCCTAATGACTCTGATTTTGCTTAGTTTGGACTTATGGTTTGCAAATGGCGCCTATTCAAAGTTCTAGTGATTTTCAGTGCCATGGCTAAAAATGTACAAAATGTATATTATTTTTGAATTTATAAATATAATTAATATGTATTTTAGTTAATTATTAACTAATTATTTTTTTCATTTTTTTTAATTTTATCCTACAAAACCACTAGTTCAAGAATGATAATTTAATAACAAGACTATAATAAAATCACATTACATAGTTTAAATAATTAAAATATATTTTCATGAGAAAACATTCTTCGGCATAAATCACATGATAAATCATTTGTCGACGCGTTTCAAACCAACCAGTGTGGCTCATCGCTAAGACAAGTTGAAGGATCAGATCTAGGCTGCATGTTAAATAGTTAGAGTAGAACCTATAACAACTATATTTGACGAGGTAACAGCTATATTTAACAACTATATTTGACTGGGAAATGGCTAGTTGGACTGGATAACAGATAGGGATAGGAAAGCATAACTATATTTAAATAATATATTTAAGTAAAATAAATAAATATTTAGTTAGTTAACTTGGTAAAATATTAAATAAATAAATAATTATTAAATTAATAGTTAAGGTTTTATATCTATTAATTAAAAAGGTTTAATTTATATAATTAAATTGTTTAGTTAGTTTAAGATATGTAATAAGGTAACATATGAACTATACATAAGAGTTATATAATTAAATATTTTATATTTATTTAAATATTTAGTTAATTAATAGTAAGTTTTATATTTAATTACACGATTGTTGTAAGATCTATTTCTTAACAGAGTATATAAAGAATAATCTTTTATGTTCTAATATTTTTGAATAAATTATCCAATATCATTATTTTTTTTTCACCATCCAAGGCCCTGAGCTTGGCCCACCTCCTACCTAAACTTTAGAAGAGATTTGTAGATGACACTAATGTCATCTGGTCTCATGGCCAAGAGGAGTTAGATCTCTTCTTTGATCATCTCAATAGTCAATCCTCAGCCATTAAGTTCACCACATAATAGGAAGTCGATGGCTGCCTTCCTTTCCTTGATATTCTTATTTCTAAAAATAGTGACGGTTCCCTCTCCCACCAAGTGTTTCGAAAGAAAATAGATACAGAGCGGTATCTTTATGCCGGTTCCCACCATTTCTCGGCTCAGAAATTAGGTGTTCTCAACACCCTCACTACTCGTGCCCTAAGGATCTCTGGTGAAAAGAGCCTTCAGAAAGAGAAATCCCATCTCCTTAATGTCTTTGTTGAAAATGGTTATAGTAGATACCTGGGTCAGAAGGCTTTCCTCAAAGCTACCAAAAATTCATCAATTAGAAGAGAACCTAAAGAACCTATCCCAGGGGTCCATCTTCCGTTTGTGCAAGGGACCATTGATAAGATTGCAAGGATTCTTAAGAAACATAATATTCCCTCCACCTTTAGACCCCTTAACACCATTTGTAAGTCCCTCCGTTCAGTGAAGGATCCTATAGACCCTAAGGACATGAAGGGTGTCTATATTATTCCTTGTTCCTATGGGACCCCCTACAATGGTAAGACAAGATGCTCCATTAATTAGAGGATTAGTGAGCATGCTGCTAACCTGAAACATAGGAGAACCAAGTTCCATCACCGAAAATTTAAGGAAGTCCTTGAAATTGAGAAAAGGCCTAGCAATATCAATAGAGAGGATGGTTGGAATGTAAGTAGTTGTTGGGTTTATGCCCTCATGTCCTAACTGTATCCTTGCCTTCCTCCCCTCCCTCTTTTATTTGTTTGCTCATATTTCCCTTGAGATAAGTTTTTTTCCCCTTGTTATCCTTTAACTACTCTCTTTTACCATAGTTCTTTAATCCTCTTGGGTTTTCTTCCTTGATAATCCACTTCTAGTGGGTCAGTATATAGTAAAAGGCTTTATTATTTAAATTTATTTTAGACAATTATGTATTTACAAAATTTATCTTAATTATGGAAAATAATAATTATTTTGATATTGAAATTCAATCTACATTCAGACTTAAATTTAAAAAAGATAATATGTTCTATGACTAAAAAACTAAGACGAAGAAGAAAATAATAATATTGTATAATTTATTCAAAATATTATAACATAAAAAGATTATTCTTCTATAATCTGTTAACAAATAGTCTTACAACAATTATGTAATTAAATTAAACTTACTATTAACTAATAAATATTTTATAAATATGTAAATATTTAATTATACAACTTTATGTATAGTTCATATGTACCTTATTTACATTATCTTAATTACTAACTATTTAATATATAATTAAGCCTTTTATCTAATGAGGTATAACTATCTTACATTATTTAATAATTATTTTATATTTAATATTTTACAAGTTAAAACTAATAATATTTATATTTTACTTTAAATATATTATTTAAATATAATTATGCTTTCCTATCCCTATCCCTTATCCAGTCCAACTAGCCATTTCCCAGTCAAATATAGCTGTTAAATATAGCAGTTACCTAGTCAAATATAGTTGTTATAGTTTCTTCTCTGACTATTTAACATCCAACCTAGATCTGATTCTTCAACTTGTCATAATGATGAACCACACTGTTTGGATCGAAACGCATCGACAAATGATTTATCATGTGATTTACGTCGAAAAACTTTTTCTCATGAACTTGATATGGATCACAGAGGCCTCAATTCAACAATAAAATATATTTAATAATAATAATAAATATATATTTGAAAATCCCTCATTCGAAAAGGTTATTTTAATTTCAATTTTATAAAACTTACAAGAATCTAACCTCACGAGATCTCGAGAATCATCATAATAAAGTGATTACAGTTTTTATATGGGCTCATAATTTCATAATAAAGTGGTTGTATTTCGTGCAGGTAGTTCCATGGGCCTCCCACCTCTCCCTCCTCTCCATTTCATTCCTGAGACCCTAAATCCTTCCCATCCTTGGGCCTCCTTTCCTTATTCATTATGCTCTTAATGTGTGATAAATTCCAGAATACTAGAAATGCGAAGAAATATAACACAGAACATAAAATAAAATGAGAAAAACAACAAGTATTTCATTATTCAGAAATAGATTCAATGTTCACTTTCCTCTTCGAGGGGGAAACCTCTAGAACAGTAGAGCTTGATTAAAATAAGATTTGATGATCTTTCCTTTACTAACTAAGATTATTTATAGCTAAATGAAATCCAAAACCCTAACTACTAGTGGTCCCTTGCATAACATAGGTTAACCACTTTATTTATTAAGTATGGCATGTTTACAACTAACTATGGCCCCTTTTCTCTAACGCGAGTTAACCACTTACAATTATTGATGTGGGATTTATTTACTCTCTAACTAACTATGACTATGACTCAGCCCATTGGGCTTATTACATAAATAAAGGGGTTAGTGTTGGACCTAGCATGCCCTCCCTCATCAAAAGGAGCCTTGTCCTTAAGGTTGAAGCTGTGGAAACTTCTAAATAATAGTGGCTAGTTCCTAGGTCGTGTCTTCTGGAGAGGTGTCTTCCACTTGACAAGGACTTCCTTGATCATTCAACCATGGAGATGTCTTTCACGGGTATGAAGGTCCTATTGTGGTTAGAGTGAGAGTGAGCCTTCCTCATCCAATTTGGGTAAACTGCTTTGAATTATGAAATTGTTCCCCACCACTTTCTTGAGGCACGATACATGGAAGACCGGATGGATTTTTGAAGTTGGTGTTAAGGCTCGTTTGTAGGAAACTGATCCAATGCGTTGAAGTATCTGATAAGGTCCATAGAATTTTGGTGCTAGTCTCTAGGAACCATTTTCTTTGAGAGATGTTTCCTTATATGGTTGTAGTCATAGGAATACTTGATCCCCTTCTTGAAATGTGCACTCGGAACGATGCTGGTTTGCCTATTTCTTGATTCAATTATGAGTTTGATGTGTATTATCTTCGAGATGAGCTATCATGGCGGCACAGTTCTGTAGGATTTGATCAACTGCCTCCACCTTAGAACAACCAGAGATATAAGAAATAGGTGAAGGTGGGAGTTGGCCATACACTGCCTCATATGGAGTAATATTTGTGGCTTCACGATAGTGAGTATTATACCACAATTTAGCTAAAGGTAGCCACGGTACCCATTAATGCTTCTTTTCTAAAGTGAAGCACCTTAGATATGTCTCGAAACATTTGTTGATTGCTTCTGTTTGACAATCGGTTTGGGGATGATAGGCGGTACTTAGTTGGAGTTGCATGCCTTGTAGCTTGAAAATTTCTTTCCAAAATTTTCTTTCGAAAGTAGGGTTGCCATCAAACACAATGGAATTTGGCATGCCATGTAGTTTGAAGATCTAGTCCATGAAAGCTTGAGCCACCAAAGTGGGGTTAAAGAGGTGGGGTAGAGAGCAAAAATGAGCATATTTAGAAAGTCTATCCATAACCACAATGATGATGGATTTGTTGCCCAACTTTGGGAGAACAGTGATGAAATCCATGGAAACATCCATCCAAACAAAGGAAGGGAGTGGCAATGGCTGTAAGGTTCCCGATAACTTGAATGTTTCTCCTTTTTTTCATTGACACACATCACATTCAGCTACAAAAGTAAGAATTTCATTTTTCATGCCATTACAAAATAAAGAACAATGAGGGCGAGCATAATTCTTCTGAAAGAATGAATTCCCTGAATTTGGAGATAGTTCAACTCTTCCAAAATGTGATTTTTGAGGGTGGATGCCGGTGATATAACTACTTGATCCTTGTAGCGAGGAATATCATCCTTCCAAGAGTAGTTGGCTAAGGAATTAGGATCTTCTCTCAAGTTAAGTTGGGATAGAGGGGTGTTAGAACCATTCCTTGCAGGCCTCTTCAATCTAATCTAGTATGGGAAGAGAGATTCATAGTAGTGTGATTTCGTCTTAAAATTGGTGCAATAAAGAATCAACTACTACATTGTCACACCCTTTCTTGTAAATTATCTCATAATCATATCCCAACATTTTGGTGAACCATTAATTTTGTTGTGTTGATGATAGACGTTGCTCCAAAAAATATTTTAGCCTTTGATGTTCGTGCAGATTTGGAAATCCCTCCGCAACAAGTATGGTCGCCAAGTTTCTATTGCATGTAAGATGGCCATCATTTCTTTCTCATAGGTATATTTACCCAAACATTTTTCACTCAATTGTTGGTTGGTGAAGGCCAATGGTCGACCTTCCTACGTTAATACATCACCAATACCAGTACCGGAAGCATCACATTCAATCACAAAATATTTGGTGAAGTCTTGTAGGGCCAATATGAGAGTGGAGCACATGGCTTGTTTGAGAGACACGAATACCTGCTGAGCTACATCAGTCGAGAGAAATGAATTTTTCTTGAGAACATTAGTGAGAGGTCTATCAATGCAACCGTAATTGTGGATAAATTTGTGATACTAGCTAGTGAGACCCAAGAATTCCCTCAAACTCTTCAAGGTTTTTGGTTGTGGCCAATCTTGCATTTCCTATATCTTTTTTGGATGAACCCTCACTCCTTAATGACCCAAAATGTGTCCCAGATACTTGAATTCATCCACGCCAAAAGAGCACTTGGACAATCCGACAAATAATTTGTGATTCCGGGGCAGTTACAAGATCAGGTCTACATGCTGAAGATGTTTGTCCCAGGTTAGGTTGTAGATGAGAGTGCCATTGAAGAAGATAAGGACAATTTTCTGGAGATATGGTTTCAGTAGGTGGTTCATGAGGCTTTGAAAATTAGATGGAGCATTACAAACACCAAATCACATGACCAAGAATTCATAATGGCCTTCAAGATTTCGGAAGGCAGTCTTGGGAATGTCTACTTGCTTCATGCGTATTTGGTGATAGCTAGAGTGAAGATCTAGTTTGGTAAATAATTGAGCACCATGTAGTTCATCAAGCATATCACCAACAAATGGAATAGGGAATTTGTCTTTGACTGTGAGCTTGTTGAGGGCCCGAAAGATTGGATACATGACCATTCTCCATATCTCTTTAGCACCATGACCACTAGTGATGAATACAGACTAATGTTGGGATGAATAACATTGTCTTCAAGGAATTCCTTGATGATTTTTTTAATTTCATTATTTTGGGTGAAAGCATATTGGTATGGGCGCATATTAGGTGGTTGGGTGACTGGGACCAAATGGATGTTATGATCATGTTCACCCCTAGAGGGTGGAATCTCTTTAGGTTTGTTAAATACCTAGTGGTGGTGGTCTAAGACTTGTTGCATCTTAGGATGAATATGAAGAGTAGTGGATTTAATGGCTTGGATGGAATTAAAATGGGTGATGACTCTGTGATGGCCCTTTTTCCAAATATTTTCCATTCAATCCAAGTTGATAATAGTAGGAGCACCTTCCTGGAGTACACGTAATGTATGAATATGGTCGTTCTACTTAAAGCTCATATATAACTCCTAGAAATCCATTGTGATCAGGCCCAATGTGCAAAGCCATTCAACACCCAAGACAATGTCACAACCACCCATTTCAATAGCAAACATGTGGGTCTTTATGTGTTAGTCTCCCATCTGAAGTTTAATACTTTCACAACGGCCTTCACATTTCATGGTCCCCCCATCAACAATAAGGACCTGGAAATTAGAGACTATCAGCAAAAAACAATGAATAGCTTTGGGGACTCACTTATGGATAAAATTATGAGTACTGCCACTATCAATCAATACCACTATTGTTTGATGTTTAAGAAAGCCTCATATTTTGAGAGTTCAAGGTGAAGAAATTCCCACGAAAACATGTAGTGAGATAACTGGTTCATCTAGCATAGCCGTGAGATCATTATTTGGTTAGGTTTCCTCAATTTTTCCCTCAGGCACCCCAAGGGGTGGGGCTTTCTCAGATGAGTTTTTATCAGCAGCATCAATTTGAAAGAATTTTGGTTCCTTCCATTTATGTCCTAGGGAGTATTTTTCATCACAGTAGTAGCACAATCCTTGTTTTCTTCTTTCAACCATTTATGCTGGAGACACCTTTTGAACCTTAAGTGTCTGGATAGGGCCCTGAGCCTGCGTGGGATGCCCCCTGGCTATGAAATTTGGATGAGTGGACTAGGAAGCTAAGGTGAGTTCCACCTTCATGGCCATTTTGCAGGCATCCATCCACATAGCTGGGTGGTGCATCTGTACATGGGTTTTGGTGGCTTTTTTGAGACCATTGATGAAGCACTCTAAGTAGAAGTCATCTCCTAGACCGTGAGTTTTGATGGCCAATGTCTCAAAGGCTGAAATGTAATCTTTTATTGTGCCTATATATCAGAGCTTTGTGAGATGACCCAAGAAGTTAGATTCCCTCTAAAAGCGGTCACATAGGGCTTTTGAGAACATGTGCTAATTTATGTTCCAAGGATAAGATTTATGATGCCATTACCACCATTTCCATCTCTCTTAGTTCAAGCAAAGGGTTCCACTCATAGTTTAGTGTGATCTTCGCAATATCATTAAGGGAGAAATATTGTTCCATTTGTGCTACCCATACTGTAGGATTAGAGCCATCAAATTTGTACATGTCCAACTTGGGTGGTCGAGGGTGGGAATGTTGATGATTTCCATATAAGTGAATGTGATGGCTATATTCTCCTTTAAGGATTTCATCAACACTATGCTCCTCCTGATGAGGTCTTTGCATCATATTGGTGAGCTGTGAATGATATGAGGTAATTTGCTCCATATTGCCTTGGAACTAATCCAATATTTTTTCAAGGCTATCATTTTTCTCATAGGCAATGACTTGAGATATGGTACCTACCATACAAAAATCTTGGTCAATTAATTAAGAGTAGTCTTGTTGGAAAGAGGGTGAACTCAGGAATCTATTAGTGGGGGTTACTTGAAGTCACTTCAGAAAAATTTGGGACATCCAGAAAATTGAGGCTGAAAAGTGAATGATACCACCACAATTAGCTCATCATCCTGAAGCCTATGGGATAAGTCCCTTACAAGCATCTCTAAAAGGCTTTTTAATCCACGTTGATCAATACTATGGCTGCCAAATTCTAGAAAACTTGATCATACCCAATTTCAGGCAAAAATAGTGCCCGAACTATAGTAGCCTCAAGCCTCACTGCACAAAGAGTCTGATCGACACTGTGAAACCAAAACTGCTGAAGAACCCCAACCGTTGGATCTGATTTGTATGGTTTGGTAGAAACGCAACTGTTCGATCTGATTTGTATGGTTTGGTAGAACCCCAACTGTTGGATCTGATTTTCGCTGTGGTAGCAAAACCCCAATTGTTGGATCTGATCTAAAAGATAAGGTAGTGGGTGATCTTCAAATAGCAGAGCGAACTTTGATAACAAAGGAGTGTCAAGTGTTATAGATCAGAATATACATAGGGTTCCGACAACAGTACTCAACCTAAATCTTTAGGGGTGCTAACTAATGAGGATCAACCATACCCTTAGCGGTACTACCTGACTACCCTATCATATGCATGAGTAATCTTCTCGAGTGTTGTTCTCAGTGTACCATAGTAGAAAGATTGCCAAAGGCTTATCTAAGGCTAGGTTTTAGGTGAGCCTAGGGGGCTTTTGATATACACAAGAGTATGTGGAAGTGCAGTCTGTGCGCGGTTCTGTCTAATGTGCTACTACTAGAAGGGTTACCCATAGGGGTTACAAGGGAGTCCAACAAGCAGGACAAGCTCTTGTAGTTCCTATGTGCATGCCTCCCCAAATCCATAGGTTTAGGTGCTCAACCATAGATCCTATGGTTTAAAAACACCAAAACATGTATGTAGCCTAAAAACAATTCTGTGAAAATTGTAGGTACAACTGGCCCTGAAAAGTGATATGCTGCCACTTGTTATACTCGACCTGCGAGAAAATCCAGAATACCATAAATTCGAAGAAGTATAGCCGAGAGCATAGAATAAAATGAGAAAAACAACAAGTCTTTTATTATTTAAAAATAGATTCAATGTTCACTTGCCTCTTTGAGGGGGAAACCTCCAGCAGAGCAGAGCTTGATTACAATAGGACTCAATGATATTTCATTTACTAACTAAGACTATTTACAACTAAATGACATCCAAAACCGTAACTACTAGTGGTCCCTTGCATAAGATGAGTTAACCACTTTATTTATTAACTATGGCCCATTTACAATTGATTATGGTCCATTTTATCTAATGTGGGTCAACCACTTATAATTATTAATGCAGGCTTTATTTACTCTCTAGCTAACTATGACTATGACTCAACTAATTGGGTTTATTACATAATTAAAGGGCTTAGGGTTGGACCCTAACACTTTCATAATAAAGTCATTGTATTTCATGCAAGCAGTTCCACTGCCATATGAGCCTGCGACCCCTCCCTCCTCTCCACTTCATTCCCGAGACCCCAACTCCTTCCCATCTCTGGGCCTCCATTCCTTATTCCCTGGGGATTTTTCCATCTCTAGCATCATATTTCATCCTAATTTCTCTTGCTTCTCTATTCCCTTCTACTGTCCTTATCCCTCCATCCCATACTCCTTAACTCCGCAAATCACCATACATTCCATTCTATAACTCTCGGGATCTCCAACCCTCCGGAAATCCAATGTGAATCACTTCCCTTCCTCACCCTCCTTCCTTATATCTCCAATTCTCCCACCTCATATCTCCCCTCTTAAATATTCATGGGACTCCATATGGAGACCTAAAAGCCACTTCACACATTTTTTTAATTATATAAT
>APFE031022958.1:26867-47572 GCA_000404065.3 Pinus taeda | reverse complement strand
TAATTATTTTGTACATATTAACCATTTTAGATATAAATTATTTAATTTAAATTTGTATATTAAAGTTTAAAAAATTATTTTAAAATTATAATCTTAATAAAAATGCCCAAATTTTTGTCTAGGCCATGGCATTGCCAACAGTCTGGAATTCTTTATAACTCAACTTTGAAGCGGCATATCTTGAGTTCTACTTATCCAAATGAGGCCCAAGATAGGTTGTTGGAAAGCTAGAGTCATGAAAATTAATATGGAAATAATAAATCAAGTAAATCTGAATATTTAATGTACCAAAAAATTAGCACAAGTTGGGGTGACGAATTTACAACAAGAAACCAATTTCTAAGTTTTGTTTTTGAAATTTATTGGTCAAAAGTTTTTCTATTACAAATTCATTCGAAGATTTCCTTCTTGAGCTAGAGAAGCTTTGACAGATATCGTTCGAGGCATAAATTTCGGTTTATTTTATTTATTTATTTTTTGAGCAATTTGTGGTGATGGTTTGGATATTTTCAATTTCATGTGCAAATCTAATTGGTTTTGATGGTATTTTTAACAACATTTTTGGAGAAAGTTGTTAGAAGGATGAGGAAAAGAATTGTGGAGAAATAGGATTGAACCCACAAAGGAGAAGATGATGATTTGCTGTACCAAAATAGATGGATCTAAAAATTATTTCAACAATTCTACATTCTTAGCAGACTTTTGTAAATTATTAATATCAGTTATGAAAATGAAGAAATAGGTTCCTCTCCTTTGCAACTTTGAGGCTATAAGAACTTTTGTAAGGGGTTTTTAGTTATATTAGTAGGGGAAATACATATATTTAAGGATATTGGGGTTTTTCCATTCAGAATTCAATCTCTATTAATGAGGCAGAAATTGCACTTTTGTGGTTCTTCTTTCTACTATCAGAGCTGATAATTTTGAGAAGATTGTTGGAGATCCATTGAGAATAGAGAAAGGAATAAGGTTTTATCAATATGTATTTAAATAATTTTATTTATAATACAAATTTCATTCATGTAAGGACAAATTTATGTTAGTTGCTTCATATTTTTGCACATTTGTTGGATATCTTAACAATTGTTTATTAGATGAGCTATCTTTTCTAATGGAATTATGGATCTTATATTGTATTTCTTAATTTCTGTTGCATTAAAACAAATTTCTGAGTAATTATTTAATCATAAATTTTCCATCTAAAATTGATTAATTTCCATTAGAAAAAAATGAACTATTTCCTACTTTTGGTGGTCAATCATTCATAGTTTTAATCTCCAAATAGAGCATGCATCGAACTCATAATATTAGCTGTTAGAACTTCTTACACAACTAGAAATTAATTATTAAAGCATGTAAAATCCCCAATTTGTTTAAAGTATTTCACTTGGTATTTGTGAGCTATCTCCAAGATATCGAGCTAGGTTAGTTTCCTTTACTTTTCGGACTGCATTTAGATTATATTTAGACTTAGATTAATTAGTTTCTTTCGAAAAGTCCCCTCACATGAGGGAAAACCTTAGGTATGGCTTGGATGAGCCCTCAATTAAGATTAAGGGTTTAGTTTCTTACAAGAGCTCTACAAGAGAGTAGATCCAGTATGTCTCTTCTTGTTGGGTAAGTAATTGAAATATCATATGTCATTAGGGAGAGGGAGGGGGTAACTAGACCCAATAGAACCAGTCAAAATTTCCAAATCAAATGGATAACGATTTAGTTATGGCTAACCAAGTGGTCTCCCTTCCATGTCAATGAGGTCATTTTTGTCCATCAACATTTTTGGCGCTAGAAAGAGGGCTTAACGACTTCTTGAATTTTGGATTTTTTGTTTGTTTTAAAGTTTACTTATTCTTAATAGCTCCTTTAAAATGAACTCTTTGTATTTCCTTACTGGACTTCCACCTACCACCACTCCAATAAAGGTTGTTCAACTCTTATCAAAGGTAAAATTTAACAGTAAGGAAAATGTTTATGCTTATGATCATGTTCTTTAATTTGTTTTTAATTGTATAATTTTGATATTGAAGAAGTTGTTATCTCCACAATGTTTACTCTCACTTTGACAGGAAAGGCTAAATATTGGTGTAAATCATTACCATTTTCCTCCTTTTTCACTTGGGATGAGTTTGTAAAAGAATTCCTACATGCTTTTCAAGATTACTATTATAAAAAGGTATGTAATGAACTTGAAGAAATTGGACGATTCGAAGGTGAGTCTATGAATGA
The DNA here is from genome assembly GCA_000404065.3 of Pinus taeda. Classification (NCBI taxonomy): domain Eukaryota; kingdom Viridiplantae; phylum Streptophyta; class Pinopsida; order Pinales; family Pinaceae; genus Pinus; species Pinus taeda. The sequence goes on along the minus strand of APFE031022958.1, from coordinate 45,346 downwards.
TTTGTTGATTAGATTCAAATTAATTTGTTTTCAATTTTTCTTCCAAAATTTCAATTAATTAGATGGTTTCGAGTATAGTTTCTCTTCATTGTATTCCAAATCCATATCAGATAATTTCAAGATTTGATGAGTCACCAAATGTTTCTGTTAGCATGACTAAAAATTCACCTATTGAATATGCAAATGCGCATCATTATAAAATCACATCAGCTAATAATGTATGATAAATTTCGTGAACTGGTGAAAACTTCCTATAGTATTAAGGATGACCATGATGCTCTCTCTCATGTTACTAATTCACAATAAAAAAGCTTGGAAGAATTTGGCAATCAATCTCAAGAAGATATCTATTATACAGTTGAAGAATCAGTTGTGATCAAACTAAAAATCAAGCTGAGATAAAATCATAAAATAAACAAGCAAATCTACAAGCACAAGTGCAAATTGAAGATTCCAATAAAGTGCATTTTGCCACAAAAATTTCTGAATTTTCACATGTTGATTAGCTACAAAGCTTAAGGCAACAAAAAATAAGTCTTCAAGAAATTTTGATTAACCACATAAATGATTTTGAAATTGAAATTCAAAAATACACAATTAGAGAAACTTCCATATTCATTTATTCTAATTCTGGTTTCTCTCTTTATAGTGATATTTTTTCTATAAGAATTCATCCCTTTCTTGTTCTACGTTTCCTATTTGCACAAATTTTATTTTAGAGAATAAAGGAGATGACATAAATGAATTCCCAATTAATCTTGACTAGAGCAAGGAGACATACAACGATCATTCTTTCAACATTGCTAAAAAATATGCTCAATCATGCTTCTTGTTTTGATACTACCGAAAGGAAGGAAATTAGTATAATAAAATTATTTATGATGATTATTTAGAATTGGAAGAAAGTGAGTCGATTCAGTCATTATTAAATTTTTCCATTCTTGATAATTCTTGTACATTTCAAGGCGACGACTCTCATTTTACCGAAATTTTTATTGAATAATTTCATCTTGAAATTCCATCAAATCATAATGACTTTTCCATTCCTATTTACGCTTTTGATAATATTCAAGTTTCCAATCCTACTTGTACTCTTGAGTCTATCTCTTACTCACAAGTTGATGCTAATAATTATTCTAATTTGATTATCTTGTCTGATTCTTATGAAAAGGAAATTATTTTGAGTGAGTCCCAATTATGCTGAAACATTAGCTGTAACACTAGTGTAAATAATAATTTTAGTTTTTTACTTAAATCATTAGCATCAAAAGCTTTTAATCTTCCAATTTCATATGATTTTCATATCTTACCAACTTACTCTTTCTCATAGAATGCATTCTCCACATGAATTAACACTTGTGAGAACATCAATATTATATCACCAACCATCTAACTCAATTTATGATCCTCCGACATATGCATGAAAATTCAATCCACACTTCCCTGATCCATTGAAAGTCATTTGGAAGATTCATATACATAAAATATTATTAATATTTCACCACATGTACATAAAATAACAATTTTATGTAGACTATTGCATCTAAAGGTGCATATTTACATTCTAGCCTATTATCCTCTCCTTTGGACCTCTTCCAATCTCTATCAAATATTCATCCATATTTTTGTGATCCCATGGAGATGTGGTTGGAGGAAAATCTTCAAGAGAGGTTGATTGTAAATAAGTTTCTTTTTGTGCATATATTATCAATAGATGTACATATTTCATTCAAATTTGTTTTTACTATTTCAATCATATTCTTACCTTTGTTAGTGATATTTGATGCGTTTTCTCTTCCAGAAAATAAGGTGCTTGAATGGTCACATTGGAAATACGATTTCACCTACTTTTAGTCCCTCTTTAAATTAGGATTATAAATAGTTTAGTTTAAATTTATATTATTTTCTGCTTGTATCTCTTTCAATATTGCAGATTTTTAATAAACAAGTAGTGAACCAAAAATGTTTTCTTCATATTCACTTCATTTCCTAAAAAGAGTATTCAAAGCATACGCATGCTTAAGTTACACCTAAGAAACAATCATACACACTTGTGTTGTGTTTGATTATCTCCCTTGGCAAAGATTCATCGAATTCTTGAAATTGTTGATCGAAGAGAAAATCATGAATGGTGAAGTTTCAAAGAATTGCTACAACTTGGCACTTTTGAAAGTGACAATTTTCCAATTTACAAGCATTTCTAAACAGTGCCTTTTCCTACTGTAGTCCCTCAATGTAAATATGAAGAAGATGAAATTTAATAGTTCATTACTTAGTAGTTAATTTAAATTAAATAAGTAGATGCTTTTGGAATATATGCCAATTTTGAGAAAATCATGGGAGAATGTTAATATTTATGAGATAAACTTGTCAAATTCTTACAAGTATGCATTTACATGTTCAACTTCATATATTTTTATTTTTTTATTTTAGCACTTGTCTTTTCTTTTAGTCATATTTTATTTATTATTTGTACTTATTTTTGCATGCCTTCATTAGTTTGATTTGTGTTGGGCGCAACCCAAATTGGCCAGATTTTGGGCAAGGAAGCCAAATTTTGGGGACAAAGTGCGCAGTAAAAAGTGTGAAGTAGACCTCACAACAGAGCAGTGAACCTATCGCGTGCTATAGGGGCTTCATGCAAAGCCGCTCCCTTTTTGTTTAAGCATATAATTGTAAAAGTTGAATGGTTTTTGAACCATAGTTTCTTGTATTTTGGAAACCATGGTATGTGGTCCATGGTAATGTTGTGATTTAATCCCTCGATGTAATAATATATAGAGATGAATAATAAAGAAGGAATAAAGTGATAATTAGAAAAAAATTGTGTTTATGGTTTGATTCTTTGTGATTGGGTTTTGTGGTGTAGGAAAGGCTCTGTAGCTGAGCGTGCTGAGGCCTCAGTCTACGACTGAGTGTGCAAGTCAAGAACTATTTGTTGTACAAATTCTATATTATAAGCAATATTTATTGTGGACGTAGTCCTACATTGGGACAAACCATGGTAAAATTTGTGTCTAGTTGTCTTTATTTTCTTCTTATTTGCACTTTATTATAGTATTGCAAAGTTTATGAATGTTTATGATATGTGTAAGTAATGACTGTAACTATACGAAGTAAATTATAAGTGAGAAGTTTTTTATGAATGTGAAGTGATATATAAGCGTTAAACATCAGAGAATATAATGGTGCCACATCGAAATATCCCTTAGGCTGTAGAAACATGGTTCTGGAACCTCCCATAATTACTTTGGGTAAGACTCCAATCATTTTGTAGGTCATTGCCAAGAGGGCCTGTGGTTGAGGGTTTTGTTGGTGCATTGTAAATTTTGAACCTGGGTTAGCCCAACCTAACCCAACAAATGGTTCCATTGCTGGGAAATGGATCTGCTTGATGGATATGATTTGGTATCCGTCGAAGAAATAAATCCAAGGGTGCGTAGAACAAAAGGAACAAGAATTCGTAGAGAAAGAAAATAGAAACCCTCGTTTATCAACTGAAAGGTGGTTAGAGAAGTATATCTTTGAACATTAGCATGGAATATTCTTTGGTTCATTTCACGTCGAGCTATATGAGTGGGTATCAAGATTGATAGAAAGGAAAAACTATTTTAAGGGAGACAAACCTAAAAAGTGGAATCATGAATTAATACAGCGACTCAAGAACACCAACAACAAGATCTCAAGATATTTTTATTTCTGGATCGATAACATTTTAGGAGGATTTGTTACCGAGTTTGTGGTAGACTTGATTGTGTCCTACATCGAAGTAGAAAGAAGATTTTTCAAAGGATGTGAGCGAAGCTCTTAAGATCTCTGAATCTCTGGATTAATATGATTTTGTGTGAAATAGGAATTTTATGAAATGAGTCAGATTATTAGCTACTTATGTTTAGAATATACGAAGAAGAGAATAGAATAACATGCAGTGGAAAAAGGTATAGAATAGACACTAGGAAGAGATCCCATGTCCAGGATCCAAATTTTTCATAGAAACTGACTATAGTTATATGTCAAGTGATTTTGATAGCGAAGGAAATCATTCTAGGGGCCCTGAAGTAACTCCATAGTATTCACCCTTATAACGTGAAATTTATCCAAAGTTAGAATCAAGTATTAATTAGGGTGTTTTTGGTTTTCCTGTCCCCCTACCCCCTACCTCTCCTTGTCCCCATCCCCCTTCAAGGACAACTAGGGCTAAGGATATTAAGTTGCCCATATTTAATGGAACTAGATCAGAGGATCCAAAGAAATTCTAGTTCTTATGTGAAGTAGTATGGAAAATGAAGCAGGTCCATGATGGAAACATAAAGAAAGCGCAACTTGTCACAACCTTCTAGGATAGAGCACTGACATGATACATGAAGTATTTGAGAAACAAAAACAAAGAATTTGTAGATATCAAAACAACAATGGTGAAATAATTTAAGAAAATGAAGTCCAAGTCACAGTGTATTACAAAACTAAAAGATATCAAACAAAGGCATATTGAGTCTATCCGGGAATTCAATCAAAGATCCAAGATCTTATTGGATTAGGTGAGCTTTGAAATACCTTCACAACAACATAATGAATGGTTTATAGCTATGATAATTCCACATATAAGATTTCCTTTGTCACAACAGAATATAGAGACTCAAGTTGGAGTTTTATAACTTGTGATGAAGTTATAAGCTTTGCCATAAGGGATAGTAGTGCAGGTATGCAACAGATCCAGGGTCAGCTGGAAAATTTGACTCTACAGATAAAGGATATGAAGAAAAGTAAGGAATTTTGATAGGAGGTATGGTGTACAAAGTGTAAAGGATATTTCATTCTAAGGAACAACGCCCTCTCTTTAGAAACTACATATCTAGTGGTGCGCTAAACCCTTTAAACCCCTTGAATGCCGAATCTAGCTTATGGTGTGAGATATGTAAAACTAGAGGCGAACACTACCCAAAATATTGTTATTTGTTGCAGAAGTATGTACAGACCCTAAGGAACTTGTATTTCAAGTTCTGCGAATCAGTGGGACATGATGAAAACAATTGTTGATCCTATGAATTAATGGTAGAGCTAATTGCCGATGTATATAGAATGAAAGTTCAAGAACATGGGCATGACAAACATGCACAACACGGTGGTCGAGGTGGCTATCAAGGTCAAGGTCGAGGTACTGGTCAAGGTAGTGGAGCTGGTCGAAGACGAAGAAAAATTATCTGCTATAGCTGCGACCAGGTGGGATATTTTGCAAAAGATTGTCAGAACCCTACCATGACATGCAAGTATTGAAAATGTTTTGATCAAAAGTTATTGAAGAGTGTGTGGTACTTATGAAAAAATTACAAGAAAAAAGGAACCAACAATCAACAAAAAATATCCAAATGATGACTTTAGAACCAAGGACCAATGAACCTCACGTTAGCATTGTAATAAGGAGTGGAGTGGTGATTGGAGACGATAAAGTAGATGGGAAAAAGGAAGCTGAAGCTACATGGGTAAGAAAAGATATTGAAAAAGCTCTTGTGTTTGATATTTAGAAGGAAAAAGAAGTATTCACGGAAGCAAAGAAAATCTTTACGGATGATGGGGCTTCGACCTCTAGCACACTACCAACATAGAATAATAACTACAATATAATATCAACTGTGACTTAAGAGGTGGATCCTGACATTTTGAAGTCTTTCCTACAAACTTGCATGAAGTTGTTAAGAAATTAGAAAGTTGTATAAGGGTTGCAACAATTGATAGAATCCTTCTCTTGAAAAGAAGTCACAAAGTAAATAATATACATTGACATAAGAAGAGGATTGAAAAATAAATGAGGCTTATTGCACAGATCAGAGAATATGACATGGATCAGGTTATTTTGGACTTAAGATTTGATGCTAATGTTTTGCCTAAGAAAACCTGGGAATTTATATGTAAGCCAAAGTTGCAATGGTCACCTATTGAGCTAAAGATGGTGAATTAACAAAAGATTGTTCCTCTAGATAAACTATCAGGTGTCACAATAGACATTGAAGTGGTGCAAACTGCTACTGATTTTGAAGTAATAAAATTTTTGGATGACAGTAACCCCTATACTACATTACTTGGATTGGATTAGATTTATAATTTGCTAACATGGATATAATCAACTTAAATAATAGGAAAATGATATTTGAAAGCAACAATATGAGAGTCAATGTTCCATTAGATCCATCGAAGGGAGTGAGGTATATTGAACCTGTTAAAGAAGAGTACAACGTAGCTGACATCAACAACATTTACCAGATAATAGAAAAATAAGAGGAATGGATTAGCCCTACCATAGATGGAAAATTGGGTTGGGAAAAATTCAATTCCTGCAATTAAAATTTAGAAGAATAATTGGGAAATCAGCAAAACAACTTAGATGAAGTATCTACAACGCGATCTGCAAGAGTCACTAAAGCAGTTCATTGTATGACAACTAAATATGTGACTTAAATTTTTATGATGGTTTGGGTAATATAAACACTTTTCTTCAAGAATATGAAGAACATATACTAGAGTGTCAAATATTGTTTGCTTTGGATCTAGACCAAAGAGCTAATCCAACTAGATGGTGGTGTAAACATAAGAAGAATATAGGAACTTGGAAAAAATGTTGAAGGTTGATATGGGTAAGGTTTGGTCAAGTAGAAACTAAGCTAACATATAAATATGACGTTCAAATTGATCCTAAAGAGCACATCCAGCTTTGCATGATAGCATGGAAGGAAATTCCATGAGAATAATGGGTGCATGAGTTCATCCATACATTAGAGACAATTCCTCAAAATTGGTACTTGGAAATAGAACATCAACATGGTATTGTGAACTGGGAAGAGATGTTTGATGGATTTATAATGAAATTTAACTTTGAAGATGATTGTCCATACACACACTCAACCCTTCAAATAGTTAAAAATAATATTTTTGAGAATGAAATTCACTCGCTTGGTAGCTTTATTGGGTTGTGCAGCTACATAATGTACTTGAATGATATAACATCACTATAGAAGAAGACAAAGGCCCTCACAATATTGACATAGTAGAATCTGAAGGCCACCATGAAGTGAATGGACCTAATATAGAAATACCTGATTGTTGGGTATACGACCAAAGTTCCACATTGACTATAAGTGGGGAGGATCATGGGTATATAAGGATGGACAAATATCTCCATTGGTATGAGGCCTTTTGGGGTAAAGCCCAAAAAGAAATCCATGAGGGCTTAGGCCCAAAGTGGACAATATCATACCATTGTGGAGATATGTGGTGTCCAGAGTCCTTACAAGTGGTATCAGAGCCAAGTTCCGAATTTAGCCAAGTGGATGAATCCTCGGAATGCCAAATGAAGGTGGTGGGCCCCTATAATATCGCGATGGGATCCGTCGATGAGCTTGATTAGAAAGGTGGTGTGCTTCGGATTCTTCATGTACATGTCGTGGTCCCAACATGGTGAACAGGAGTTGACCTGGGATAGAGCAAGCTCTCGAGGGAGGTGGTGCTCCATGTAAGGCATGTGCTTCCAACGTATTGGAGCGGAGAATCCTGGATGGTAGAGAGTGGACAGATGGATAATCGTTTGAGGGGAGGCTCGATGGTCCTTTGATCGAGGGGAGGATTGTTGGATATACGACCAAAGTCCCACATTGACTAGAAGTGGGGAGGATCATGGGTATATAAGGATGGACAAATATCTCCATTGGTATGAGGCCTTTTGGGGTAAAGCCCAAAAACAAATCCATGATGGCTTAGGCCCTAAGTGGACAATATCATACCATTGTGGAGATATGTGGTGTCCAGAGTCCTTACACTGATATAAAAAATCCATTAAGAAAAAAGAAGGGGAATATAGGGTCTGAAGATGAACTAAGTTTGCAACGATAGGAGATTACTAGGATGAAGAAACAATCAACAAAGTGATAGATCTTTTGCATAAATACCATGAGTTATTCTCCACCAAGTTCTTAGATATGAAGGGCATAGTAGGATACTTGGGAGTTATGAAGATTCCTTTAAAGCCTGATGAGAAGGTTGTCAAGACAAGACCCTAGAAATTGAATCCAAAATATAAGGAAAAGGTGAAATAAGAATTAGATAAAATGTTGATAGCAAGGATCATTGAAACTATGGAAGAATCAGAGTGGGTAAGTCCTATGGTGGTCAAGGAAAAGAAGGCTAAAGGAGAAATCAAGATTTGTGTAGATATAAGGAAATTAAATGATGCATGTGTGCATGATCCCTTCCCTACACTCTTTACAGATGAATTATTGGATAATGTAGGTGGATAGGAGGCCTACTCATTCATAGATGGATTTTCAGGATACCATCATATCAGAATTGCACCAGAAGATTGAAATAAGACTACCTTCGCTACAGAATGGGTATCATATCAGTATACAGTGATACCTTTTGGACTGAAGAATTCCCTTGCCACATTTTCAAGAGTAGTGGTTGCAACTTTCAAAGAGTATATTAAAAAATTATTAGAAATATAATTCAATGATTGGACAGTGTTTGGGTTATTGAAGAAACATGTTGCAATCTTAAGATTGATGCTTGACAAATGCAGTGAGTATTAGATTTCTCTGAATATCAAGAAATGCATATTCTGTGTCCCTTTTAGTATGTTGTTGGGACATATCGTTTGAAAGAAAGGATTGATCCTGGATCATTTAAAGGTTGCTATCATTGTGAATTTACCCCCATCGAATACAGTTAGGTAGCTTCACACCACATTGGGACATACACGATATTACAAAAAATTTATTAAAGGATATGCACATATTACTGTGTTTATAGGAAAACTGCTGAAGAAAGATGTTGCTTTCATATGGAATGAAGAATATCAAAAGAGCCTTGACACACTAAAGGAAAAGATGGTAACTCCACCTATATTGATATTTCTAGATTGGAATAAGGAATTTCATGTTCATGTGTATGCTTCGTGCGTAGCTTTAGGAGTGGTGTTGGCACAACCTGGGGCAGGAGAAATCAATCACCCTATAGATTTTGCATGTTGGAAATTGTCTAAAGTAGAGAAGAATTATACAACTATAGAATGAGAAGGGTTAGCTATGGTATATGCATTTCAGAAATTCATAAATTATTTGTTAGGAGCACTTTTTAAGATGTTCACATATAACTTTGCACTAAAGTATCTTGTCAATAAGCTTATTTTAGGAGGACAAATTTGCAAGTGGCTATTATTATTTTAGGAGTATGACTTTAAAGTTGTTGTTAAGATAGGAAGACTAAATGTTGGACCTAATAATTTGTCAAGGTTAAAGACAAGAGAAGAACCAATGAACATAGAGGATAATCTTCTTGATGCATAATTGTTTACAATCAGGGTAGCAGATGATCAATTCATTGATATTATTCAGTTCTTAACCACAAGGATGGCTCCCTCATAATACACTACGAAGTAGAAGAAACAATTGGTAGTTAAGGAAGCATATTTTTCACTGATAGTAGGACATTTGTATAAAATGGGGCTAGATGAAATATTGCATAGGTATGTTCCTGAGCACAGGAGGTAGATAATTTTAACAAAAGCTCATAGTGGCACAAATGGTGGACATTATCTGAGAAAAGCTACTATGCAGAAAATTTAAGAGCATGACTATGGTGGCCTATATTACACAAATATGTAAAGCAGTTCTATCAAGCTTGTGATATTTTCCAAAGAATAAGGAACCCTCGAAAGGGAGATGAAATGCCACCAGTGCAACAAGTAACTTTGAAGGCCTTTGACCAATGGGTTATTGATTTTATTGGACCTATCAGTCCACCAGGGAAAAGGACTAGTGTGAGTTATATAATCGCTCCAACTGACTGTTTGACATGGTGGGACGAAGAACAAACAATGAAGGATTATAGCGAATAAACTACTGCAAAGTTCATTTTTGAATACATATTGTCCAGATTTGGGTTCCCAAGGATATTGATGAGTAACCGAGGGTCACACTTCTTGAACAAGATCATTGAAGCATTAATTAAGGAATTTCAAGTTTACCATTAGAAGAGCACTCCTTATCATCCTCAGGCACATGGAACTATGGAAGCATTCAATAAAATTTTGGAGAATGCCTTAACCAAGGTATGTAATGTGAACAGGGATGACTAGGATCTTAGAATTCTGGAAGTATTATGGGCTTATAGGCCTACATGGAAAAAGATGACGGGTCAGACACCATTTTGGTTGATTTATGGGAAATAAGTTGTGATGCCCATAGAGTATATTGTCCATAGCCTAAGAATTGTAGCTTTTACAAATATGGTAGTCCTCAACATTATGGAAGAAAGGACTTCACAGTTACTACCTCTCGAAGAAGATAGGTTTGTAGTGAAATTTCATCAACAAGTGAAAAAATAAAGAGAAAAGGTTTGGCATGATAGGAACGTTAAGGAAAAGAAGTTTTAGGTGGGAGACCTTGTTCTCCTCTATGACAGTAAGTTTGTGAAATTTCCAGGGAAACTCAAAACACATTGGTTAGGTCCATATGTTATTACGTATATTATTGATGGAGGTGAAATGTAGTTAGCAAAGTTAACTGGAGAATTAATTCAAGGAAAAGTGAATGGTAGTAGATTGAAGTTGTACAGGGACAACCCTGTCCCTATAGCTTCACCTTAAAGAAGAAAGAAGGAAAGTATTAGTGTTACATGCATAAGAAAGTGGACACTCGACTATAAACTATGTTTTAGAGAGAGATTCGATGAAGAAAGTACTTCACTACAATCAAGAATATGTCGAAGTTTGTATGGGACCATGATAAGGCAACGGTGTTCTACAATAGGGAATATTCTGAAGTTCACTGGAAAAATAAAAATATGACCGTTAAAAGGGAAAATACAGGAACAAAGTCACATTTAAGATGACAAAACGACGTAATGTATGGCCAGATATGCATTTAAGGTGATAGATCTACAAAATTTAGGGATAGATACACATTTAATGAAGTAATCATAACAGAATCAAGAAAAAATCAAATCTAATGATGAGGTTCAAATTTCAGAATTATTATAAATAACAAACTCCCATGTCGATTAATGACTTTGTTGAATAAAGAGCTCGAGAGAGTAATAGTATGAAGCAATTTTAAATATTGCTTGCATGAATATCTTGTTGTCTGAAGAATTTGTGTGAATCTTTAACAAGAGAGGTATAAGAGGAGTCATGGTAGCAGTTGCTGCAACAACAATTGATGCACCCGCAACACCACTCGTAGTAGAAGTTGAAACACCCTCTGTAGCAGCATCGACGCTACAGATGCAGTGAAAATTACCAAGGAAGAAGACACCCAAGGAGGATAAATCCAAAACAAAACAAGATAAGAGGCTCACTAAACCCATGAAACCTCAGAAGAAACTGAAACCAATAGATGTTGAGGAAGAACAGATAGAAGAGATAGAGGCAAATACAAGGAACGCAATATTAATTTCACCCCTGCCATCTTATATCCCACACAGAAAGGTGAACACAAACCTGGTAAAAGATGTTAAAGATGTGAAGTATGGGATATTCACATTTCTTTTTCCAGAAGAAGTACCCTTTGAAGGAGGGTTGTTACGAAAAATGCTGTAATTAAATTTTACAGAAAATGACTTCAATGACCAGATGAAGTATCCACAACTCACATCAGATTGATATTTTCATTAGGTTCACTATCGAGACAATGGTGTGACTAGATTAGGGGCACAACAATGGGAAAATGGGTTGAAGCAGTAAGGGATGCTAAATATGTTAAATGTGCTGCACTTTGGTAGGAGCTCAGCTAATACAACATGTGTGCACCAATTATTGGTGCTAATTCATGATGGACACTTATGGTTGGGGATAAAATCCATATAGATGGAATGTGATTTGGTGAATCATGAAGTTGCCATCGGTGGAACCCCTCAGAGGAGTTTGTTGGGAAGGACCAGGACCACGCCCTGGAAAAAAGTATGAAGTAGAAGTATGGGTTGGTGAAAGGAAATAGGAGATATGACATCAACTCTATCCGTGACCTAGTAGTCCACTTCATGAAACATATTTTGGATAGGAAAATCATGTGAAAGTTTTGCACGAATGATATCCCTGCACCGGTAGTGGCTTTTGTCGCGCAATGTACAAACAGAGTACAATACAATTGGGCTACATACCTATGTAAATAATTTTTAGATGAATACCACGAGGTATAAGAAAAATGAACCCCTTTTCATTATGACTGATCGATTTTAATTATTGCATTGTTAGCATGGAGGGAGTCAGAGGACACGCAATTTTCTGCAGTGCCTACAGATGTTTGCGAGGCTGCAAGATATGCATTCCTATGGCACACTACTGAGCCATCGTGAGCCTAGGAAAACATAATTTTATTCATTTCATACCATATGGATTTGCATATGATCATGAATTAGTATCCACACTTGTTGCTAAGTCTCTACAAACAGTAGACCATGTGGCAAGCTTCAAGGCAGATTTCCATAAGGTGCAAATTCAGGTGTGTAGAGTCCCCAAGAGGAAATGGCACACATTTCCATACTTGTACAAAGAGGAGGATTTGGTAGCATTGGTGCAGACATGGCCCATGGAGTGGATGACTTCGATAGAGGAAGTAGAGTATAGTGCCATGGAGGAAGAAGAACCAGACACTTCGCACCATGGAAAAGCAAGTGGAAAAGATAAACAACAGGAATCATAAGAAGACAAAGAGGAAGAGCAACACCATGATGAAAAGCATCATGAAGAGGAGCACCATGAGGAGAATTCTAAGGGAGGTGAAGATATAAAAAAGCTGATAGATAATGCAGAAACATAGAAATATGCCACAAAGAAAAGGGAAATGTAGGCTGGAGCTTCACCAAGAAGCAGAAAGAAACTTAAGGCATACAAGTCTAATGAAACATCTCCACTGGTCCTTACTGAAGTGGACCTAGACGATATTCACGATAAATTTTAGGAGGTCACCGCGCTGTCAAGGAGCATGATAGAGGATCGCTACGGTGCACTCCTCACTGGTGTCGAACAAAGTACATCAGAACTAAAATTATTGACACAAGCATCTAAAAAACTAATACAGCTAACTCAACTAGCGCAGTTAACTCAAGGACTGCAAATAAAAACTTTGATAGAAATAATGTTTGGGATGAGAATAATGTAGATACCGATCAGAGGTCTACAGTTCGACTCTGTCGAGGTGAAGCAACATGTGAAGAATTGGGAGCACATTAACATGAATATGAAAGCGTTGCCCGTTTTGGTGTTATATGAATTACACCAAGGCATCATAAATGAGTTAAAGGAGCATGAACAATGCATTTCAAGGTTGAATATTCAGATAGAACAAGAACAAGTTATGTTGTAGAAGCAGCTAGACTAGGAAATCAAAGAAAAGGAGCAGACATAGCTACAACAATAGAAATTAAAAGAAGTGGTTGAAGCCACCTGTACAGAAGTTTTGGATATGAATGTCTTGGAGGAGGAATCAATAGAAGACAACGTCACAAAACTTAGCCTTGTAGTCAAGGAATATAAGGGTAAAATTTCTGAAGTGAAATTTAAATATTAGATGAAAATTAGCGAGCTACGAATGAAGTTGCAGCCAACTACGCCACCAGAAGTAAGAAGTAAGAGGGAGGTTGACTTAAAGATAGTTGTTGGGTCAAGAAAGAGGTATGCTTTCTCCTTATAAATAGCTTTATTTATCACTCATCTTCATATGATTATTTTTGTTTATGGATAAAAGTAGAGAAAATAATAGCCAAAGTTGGGTAAAAGTAATCAGTAACAAATTAGATGAATCTAAGTAGGAAAAAATGACTTTTACTATCTCTATGAGTAGAAGACATGAATTGGATGATAGCTATTCAATCGAAAAAAGAACAACATCTCATAGAGGAAAAAGACAATGTTAGAGGCAAAGCAGGACATCAGAAGACAGGGAAGACCAATTCTATTTTATGACGAAATCAGATCGAGTATTGTGAAATCCTCAGGATCCCCTAATCTCGAGGATTCGCTTTTATCTATTTACTTTTCTAAATGTTATATAGGGCCAAAAGGCAAACTGTAAGATTAGTTTAGAAATTCACAGTTTGTAATTATGCTTTTGGACATATAATATTGTTACCTTTCTGATGTTGTAACTCTGTCATTTGTTTTAATGAAGAATACTACATTTAAATCATAATAGTATTCTGAGTATCTCATAGCAGATACTTCGAGCGACTTTGGACCTAGTCAAGAGAATATATACTGCTTCACTTGTGCTATAATATTTTCTATTTATTCTTTATTGTTTGTTAATGTTAAGTTAATATCATTTTGATTATCGTGAGGATTGTCGATTTTGATTTTCTTTTGCTATTCATTCGAGATTTGCCATGTGTTATATAGGCGTAATGATTTTGATTGAATTTGTTATGTTGGTTCTAGAATTAGATCATTGATTCATTGCAAGTAATATTATCATATATTTAAGAGATAAAATTGATCTCTTTTCTTAATATGCTCATATAGTTATTTTCTATTCAAATATCATTCAATTATCATTTGTTGTTCAATTTTCGCATTTCTCTTTAATGATTCAGTGAGTTAGTTTCAATTCCATTTAAGATTGCCAAGTGTGATTTTTATAGTTGTATTCAGATTCATTTGTTTTCATAATAGGTTAAGTAGAATTACAAAGTGTGTTATGAGTTTCTTTCAGAGTTACTTCTTTCAGAATTGTTTGGATTGAGATTGAAGAGATATTCATTACCAATTACAATGATTTATTATTAGTTAACCTCAGAATTCACTGCATATATCGTCCTGACACTCTTGAAATAAAAAGACTTGCCTTGGGTTGACAATTAATGTAGGAATTAAGATTCCCTATAAAAAGACATCTTAGTGCACAAACATTTTGGCACTATTACCAAGGAGAGTGTTTCAATGTGATTTCCTTTTTATCTTATTGCAAAACAATTGGGTTTTAAAAATAGGAGGTAAGAACTTGTGTACCTAGCAAGTAAAGTGCTTGTTTACCAGTCCACTTTTCAAAAAAAGCTTAGAGGTTAAATAGGAATAGGTTTTTTATGAATGACTAGGAATAGAAAGATAGAAAAAGATTAGAACCCTCCACCTAAATCCAAAAAACCCAAGGGATTGGTGAACATTGGGAGAACGACCTTTATAGATGAAATTGTAAGAAGAGAATAGTCTCAAGCATCAGTAGGAATATGGGTTATTTCTAGAAAAAGTCCTACTGTACTCCCTTAGGTAGCAGGCTCACCATCTGCAGCTTATGCTAAGATTCAAATCCAAATTGGAGGGTCTAAACAGAGTCTTCAAGTTACAACAAATTTACATTTTGATCCTCTACAAGAGGGAAAGTCATGTAACTTAAGAGAAGGGGAGGGAGAAAACAGTGTAACTGCTAAGGCAGGACCTCAACTTTCTGAAAAAGTATATCTTGTGATCCTAGATCTAGGCAATGTTGCAAAACCAACTCAGATTGCTAATCCTCTACTTATTCAAAAAGAACCCCTTGAAATCCTTGAAGGATATTGGCACATCTTTGACCAAATGGAAAATCAACCACCTCAAGGACAAACCTTGACATTGGAATACCTCATAGTCAATCAAATGGCCAATGCCCCCATGAAGGCTTTTCCTCTATAGAGAATCCCAAATTTTCATGGGATGATCACAAATGATCCTGATGCCTTCCTTTTCGAGTTTGACATCCTCTATAGAGGGTATGACTACACCACTGACCCTCAAAAGCTAAAACTATTCCCTTGTACATTGACAGGAGAAGCTTTAAGATGGTTCATAGGTCTAGGTGGATGTATTATCAACTCTTGGGATGATATGAAAACTTCCTTCCGCACAAGATATTGGGACTTTTGCAATAATAGGGAGTTAAGAGATGAAATCTTTAAGATGGTTGCAAAGGATAATGAAAATTTAGAAGAATATTTCGAACTGTTTCATTATAATTTGCAGAGATCTCCCCACACCACCTTATCAAAATAAGTCCTAAGAGCTATCCTAATTAAAGGAATGAAAGAAGAATTGATAGAAACTCTAAACTTAATGGGGAAAGGGGATATTTCTCAAGAACATTATTATGAAATCATTCGCCTGTGTATCATGTGTTCACGAGGAAGCACACGCACAAGAATAGTAAGCTGAGATCCCATGAGTAGGAGATGAAAACCACATAGTGGCAACATAACACGAATAGAAATTAGTAACCTCCTGGAAGATTTCAAGACAGACATTCTGGGTACCCTCACAACGCAGCTAGACATCCTACAGGCTAAACAAAAACAAGCTTTAGCAGAACAAAACTTGGCCATTTTCGACCCACACTGTCAAAATAAGTGCAACCAACAAGAGTGTCCATTAGATATGGTTCGAACATGTGCTATCTATACCAAGGATCATGCCACTGAACAATGTCCATCACTACTAGGGCTGAAAGAAGTTTTCAAGGAGCAGAAGAAGAGATAGAGCTAGTGTATTTAATGAACCAACATTGATAATGACAGGCCAAACCTATAGGTATGTCACAAGACACATCCCATTTCTTTCCTTGTTTCCAGTTTAATCAACAACACAACTCTGGGGCAACATGGAATGGCCAATCATCTTACTCGAATTGGCAATGCTAGCCATTCCGTATGACACCATGGCCAACTCAATCCTTTCCGAGTAATGGCTAGGAAATTCTCCTTTCATTCTTGTTTGGTAAGGTAATCCCTATCCATCCCAATTGCTTGCCTGCACTTCTCAAAATCTGAACTAGTCTACAAATTGGCAGTGACCTTTGGGAATATCCAATACTCCTATAGGGACAAGTCCTCAACCTCAACTTGCATTATCAGCTCCTTATCAATTACACTGAAATCCTCATCCTCTTCTATGTCCTTAGATTCTAGCTCAACTAAATTTGAATCCCAATAATAGACCGATTTAGCTGGTGTAGATTGTCGAAAGCTCAGACTATGGGATTGAAGAAAAAAAGTGTAATGAAATAAGATTGAGGTCAGGACGTATCATCACCCTTGAGGAAAATAGGGACCAGCCATAAATTGAGATCGAAACCACACCTAGACATATACCACCACCTATAATTGATACTGAAATAAAACAAGGAGAAGAGACAAATCAACATAAAGATCCTGAGGAGCTCATAGTCACTTCTCCCCCATTCCCTGAAAGGTTAACAATACCTAAGCCAATTCCTTACCCAAATTTTGATATTCTAAGGGGACTAAAAAATATTTGTATAAAAATTCCTCTCCTCCAGGCCATCCAAGACATTCCCATCTATGGTAAAACAATTAAAGAGTTATGCATAAAGAATCCTGTGAGGAAAGGAAAAACTTCACCCACCATTTATGTTGTAGGAACATTATATTACTTACTCTTTGGAGGGGAAAATATAGTAAAGTATGAAGATCCCAGGAACCCCATAGTTACAGTTCAGATATATGGTCATACATTCCCTAATACACTAGTTGATCTGGGTGCAACCATGAACATTTTAACAACAGAAACCTGTAAAGTACTTGGTATTACAGCTCTAGAACCAACCACCACTTTACTAGAACTTGTTGATCATTTGGTGGTAAGGCAAGAAGGAAATTTACAGGAAATTATGGTTTCTATTGATTCATGGGAGTATCCAGTAGATTTTCTTGTTATAAACCCAAATATTTAATTTGATGGGCACCCTCTGATTCTAGGCCGACCTTGGTTGCTGACAAATGATGCTTATATAGGCTGCCAGGAGGGTAGCATGACTATTGCTAAGGGGGATGCTGTAAAAAATCTTGTTTTATATCCTCTTGCCAAACCAAGTTTGCCCATTGTAAAAATATGTAAACAACCACCAACATACTTGGAAGAAAGCATTCATTCACCAGTCACAGTAGCAGAGGCACTTGAATTCAAATATTAGACTGGAGATTACATTATCAACAACTTTATCAATCAACCAACTAATGTGACCAATGTAAAGTGTAGGATGTTAAAATCAATTTTGGATAATGAAGCCTTGGAAGATCCCTTGAAGGATATTGATGGTTAGCAAATCCAAATGACTACTGTTGATAACAACAAGTTTGTGGAAATTGAACTAGGCAAAGTTTAAAACATTAATGATAGCATGGACAATGATCAGTATCAAAAGGTTATTCAGGTCCTGCAAATATATATAGAGGTGTCACATGGAATGAGTCGATCTTGCGAACAAGATAGACCTTCCTAGAATCTAATGAAGACCTAATGACAAGCAAACCAACCAGACACTATCTTTCTCTAAATGTGCTTTATAAATAATGGCAAACAAATGTGTTTAAGGCCTACCTCATGTCCAACGCAAGTTTGGGGATGCCTTTGCTTCTTTGATCCAAGTAAGTTCCTTTGTCACAAACTTGCAAACACAAACAAGGCAAACGATTAAATAGCACCTGAATAACCAGTATTATAAAACATATTT
>APFE031022956.1:915-29825 GCA_000404065.3 Pinus taeda | reverse complement strand
AGAGAAAGAACTTTGACTAGGTTGAATTATACCAGCCTCTAGCATTCTGCAACCATACGTTCAATTTCACTCTTTTGGACATAGGGATATCTGTACGGCCTGATGTTTGGAGGAACACTTCCTGGAATTAGATGAATAGCATGATCATGATCACGCACAGGTGGGAGACCTTTGGGAGTCTCAATACCTTGGAATGATTGTCCAAGACTATTTGGAGATCTGGAGAAATAGATGATTCCGATGTGGAAACATCTAGCGAACATAATTGTGCAATTACACCTCTTTGCTCCTTTTTTAGAAGCTTTGTCATACCATTAGAGCTGATTATCTTTCCTGGTTTCCCTGCAATACCCTTAATTCAACTTCCTTTCCTTCCGTAGAAAATTTGATGAAAAGTTCTTGAAAATTAAAAGCTATTGTACCCAAGGATTGTAGCCATTGGACTCCTAGTACAACATCAGCACCTCCCATTGGAATGGGAAGCATTGGGCTAGTCAATACATATTCTCCCATGGATAGCTTGGTATTATGGCACCCAGAGCAATTTATTGTTCCTCCATTTGCAATCATCACTTGACACTCTGGTGCTGGATATAGAAAGCAATTCAATTCTTTTGCTACCTTACAATGAATAAAATTGTGGGTACTTCCTGAATCAATCAACACTATTACCTTTTTCTTCTTGATTTGTCCTTCTATCTTGATTGTTTGAGGTGGTAATTCCCGCCAATGCATTACAAGATATGGTGGGATTCATTTTTTTTTTATCTAGGCTTTGTTCCTGGAGTATATCCTCTTCTTTTGACTTTCTTGCTCCTTTTCTTCTTCCTCTTCACAATCTATGTATAATAATTTCTTCTCAACACACTTATGACCTTTAGTGTATTTGCAATCACAACTGTAACAAAGCCCTTTTGCTCTTTTTTCTTCCAATTGTTGTGGTGTCAACCTTATAGGTTGTGGAAGACTAGGGGCAACAACACTTCCATCTTTATAGTTGTGAGTGGTATGCTTCTGGTTGCCATAATTTTGCTTTCCTTTTTTCTTGCTAACCTGAATGTCTTCTCTAATGAATCAGGTTCCCAAAGGTGAACATCATGTTGGATATTATCCTTTAAAGTCCTTATGAACACATCAATCCTATGCTCCTCTGGAATATATTTTACCCTTATGTTCAATTTTTGGAACTCCTCAATGTGCTCCATTATTGAACCCTTTTGTTTGAGACTTATCAATTGACTTAAAAGAGTGTTGCTTTCTGTATCCTCATAATGTCCTGTCAATTCTTCCATAAAAATTGCCCAAGTGATAAATTATTTACGAGAGCAAAGCCATTGATACCATACAAACTAATTTGGTTCCAAATATAAAGTTGCAATACATACCTTTTGTGTTTTTTTCACATTATTGAGATCGAAAAATTGCTCCATCTATAATATCCATGTTGCAAGATCCTTGCCATCAAACTTCCTCATATTGATTTTTGGAATATGGTGGGTCTTTGATGCCACATTAGAGTCTATGGAATCATGATTAACATTTATTTTGTTCGCATCATGAGTTTCCTTTGCTACCTTTTCACCATTAGTAAGTATTTCTTGTAGAAAATTTGTCAAATATGTCTTCAAATCTGTCTTCAAATATGCCATGTCTCTCTTCATATCTATCTTCAATTCTATCTTGAAATTTTCCATCTTAGCTTCCATGCCCTTTATCTTAGATTCCATGCCATTTATCTTAGCTTCTGTTAGCTTTTGTGCAAGTGACACTTGTTGCACTTGGTCTTGTAATTTTGATATATCATGTAGCATTTCTTCCTCTTCTTCCTGAGTCATGCTAGAGCTTTCAGGTTGTTTACTAGGTGTTTGCATTTTATTTCCTCGGGGCATCAGTTACCGATAATAATTCTCTACTATGCCCTTTGAATTCCTTCAAAATAGATTTTCAAACCAAGCTTAAGCAAAAATTTAAAAAATCTACACACCTTTTTTCACTTTGTAGGATCTCGATATTGCCTTTGATGTATCTCTGTACTTTCGGATCATCCAGTTTGGAAATTGCGACCTGTAGTAGCCCTCTATGTCCTCTTTCCAATGCCACTAGTATGATCCAAATTGGATTCTCCAAGGAAGAGTTATGCGAAATATCCCATAGTGACCTGATTATAGACTAGTTCAGTAGAGCGAACTTGTACGATGTGCCAGGAGTCATTGTTTCGAACTTTGGCTCTGAAAAAATATATACAAGAAACTACAGTCCGTCCTCTTTCTGTAAATTCCTACGAAATTTCAATCTGATGCTCAGAGAGAAAGTTATGATGATTTTCCCTAGGTCACCTGTTTGAAATGTAACTCAGGAGTCTACAAAAAGACCAACTTCCTCAGATCATATCTCCACAAATATAGCGCGAAAAGCTCTGAAATTCAGACCTGAGGTTCAGTGCGATTTCTTCTCAAATGGTTTTTTTTTTAGCTTCTGAAACGTACAGAAAAAAGGTATAGTGAAAATGCCATGATGACCTATTTGGAGTAGCGAAACCCTAGAATCCAAAGCTCTGATACCAAATGTTATGAAACTAGCTCAAGAAAAAGATAGAAAAGATAGATCAACACCTTAGAATTCAGCCTCTTCGAGGGGGCAACCTCCTTTACATTACATAAATGAACAATTCTTCGATGATTCAAATGAAAAAACCTCCTTTTTATATATAGGAGTCTAAGGAGTCATGATATAACCCAGCCGACCTAACAATAATAATATAAAGCCACAAAAATAACAATAGAGGGATTCTATGGGGCATAGTAATAACAATATGGGGACAATAGGGGCACAAAAATATTAATAAGGGATACAACTACAATAGTAATGGGGTAATCACTAGTATTATAGGGACCCAACACATAGGGCTATCTGCACCCCTCAAACCCCTTGTGACTCGAACCCCCCCCCCAAACTACGCAATTGGCGCAATGAAGGGGGGGCTCTGCCCCCCATCTAACCCCCCGTTTATCTACGTGGGCTAGTCATGGAAAGAATATAACACAAACCAACATCAGTAATGTCTATAATATCATATTCTTCCAGTCCTTCTTTTGTCTTTGAATTCAGAATTCTTATTAAGGTAGTAGCTTCACCTAGTTTATGACCCAAAATTTCCTTTATATCTTCTATGATATCTTTTGATCTCTGCACTAATTCCTCATGATTGAAAATAATTTCAATCGAAGGCCAAATTTCAATCATAGCTTCATTAATTTCTACCCAAAAGTTATTCTTTGCATGTGCAATTGTTTGTGCCATGGCATATTCATTCTCTAAAATTTTAATTCTCTGAGTTAATCTGTGAGTCTTTTGAAGCTCTGACAAATACACATGATCAAGTTTTAATTTTTTCTCTTGGAGATTACTAAGCTAAGATTTCAAATTTTCAATATCCTGCCCTCTGATAGATAAGTCTTCCATAGATTTGATTAATTTTCCTGATGTATCTGTAGACTGTGTCTCTGCTGTAGTAGTTGTTGAAGTAGAAGCCCTTGTTGTTGATGTACCTATAATTGGAATTGTTGTGAGAGGAATGACTGCTAAGTTAGTTGAATTTTATTTTTCTTTTAGCAGCTTCTCAATTTCAGTCTCCATTTATTTAATCTATCCATTATGTCCAATAATAATTTTAAACATATCTTCTTACTCCTTTTCTAATTGACCAACTTTCTTTGTTTGTGGATCTTTGGTAGATGGAAGTTTGAGCTGCTACTTTAGGGATGCAATGTCAATGTTTTTTCTCTTAATGATCTCTTCAACAACTTTTACATTAATGGGATCATATCCCAGTTTAATTACTAAATCCTCTAAAGACTTTATCTTAGTGTGTTTAGCTAAAGAAGATATTTTTTCCAATTTTAGTTAAGACTGGATATTGTTGGTTGATGCGTAAAGTCTGGATGTTGCCATTGTTAAGTTTGTCAGGGTAGAATACAACATTTCACCTGTTTGTTTGTGCAAATGCATATGATCAATATGATGAATTTGATCAATGTTAAAAGAAAAGATAGACTTCTTGTATTCATCTGCACTTTTAGGAAAAGGAACTTGAGCTTCAATGAAAGTTATCTGCATTTTCCCTTCTTTAGTGTCAAAAGCAGAGAGAAGTTTGTGTTGTGATGAAGTTTCTTGCTTCCAAAACTAAGAATAGGTTGTTTCTTTCAAGAGTTCATTTTTCTTTTTTATTTCTTTATACCTAGCAAATATACTTGGTTTGGGTTGATGATGAACCAATTCTCCCGATTGAGATGTTTCTAGAGGTTCTTGAGAAGCTGAAAATGATGGTGACCCTATGAAAATGTCTTCAATGTGAAGGAAAGTATAAGTATAAGGATCTGTCAAGGCTATTGTAGAATGAACATTTTCTTCCTATGAAAACTCTATTGCTAGATTGTTTTTCTGCCTCTTTTTATATATTTGGGACTCTTTCCCCTGAATTTTTGAGACTGAAGGGGAATCATCCTCCCATGGTATTTTATCTTGCTTTTCCTGTGGCACTCACGTCTATGATTTCGTAGTAGAAAGTACCTATTATTCTGCCTCCTTCAATGTATTTTCCTGCCATTGATCTTGATTCATATACTGCTCAATTTCAAGTTTGGGAGTATGAGTGTATGGAGTAGTTTTCTACTCTACTCTCAATTTTGATATTATTCCTAAAGGATCATATGACGAAGAAAATCTAAGTTTAAATTTCATTTGCTTGAGGAGAAGATCTGCTTATTTTGTTTTTGTCCTGGTATTACAAATGAAAGGCCCAATCTGTGCTCTGATTTTGAACTGAAATTTCCTTTTGGCTGCCATGAAGTGCAGATCATCCATATTTATCATTTTCCTAATATACTCTAATGCAAAAAATCTTATAGGAACAAATTTAGGCAATCTATATGGAGGAGTTTCACATCCATACACTCTAATATCAATGTAATTTTGATATAGGTACCAGTCACATGTCTTTGTTTGTTCACTGAGATGTAGAATTCTCCTAATCTTAGGTCCAATTCTAGGTTCAACATCATGTTGATAGGCAGGAAACTGTGTACAAAAGTTGGTCCACATATCACTGAATGTGAATTAATTGGTACGCTTCCTTACCAAGGGAGTCCGATTGATCACAGACTGTGCATTTCCCTGTTCATCCAATTTCTATAATGGACATTGAAATATGTCTACTTGATGGAATAAGAACAAGTAAACTAAAACTGAAGCATGTTTGAAGACTCCTTCTGTAGAAAACTTAAGGAATTGTTCATGGATGACCTCTGCTAAGAATTCACTATAATGGAAAATGACTAAAGGTTTCTCTTCTATTGAAAATACTGATAGAAAACCTATGATAGCTTCATCAACTCACTAATTGGTTTGGTAGCCCAATAAGAAAGAAACTATAGATATTATTTTCCTTAGCATTTCAGGAAACATTGAGGATGGATAAGGAGGTTTTGTTTTTGGCAATTGGACATGCTCAAGTAGAAATGTCTCAAAAATTTTGGCTTTGTGGGGAAATTTAGGATTTTGTAGAATTCCATGAGGGAATCTACTGAAAAGGGTTTCAAAAAGGCTAAATTTTGCATTTGAAGCATCTGGCATATGGAGTGAGGGGTAATTGTGAACAGAATGTGATTGTTCTAAGCAACAATTTCCCTTTGGTTGGGTATGTACCTGAAATGGCACCATGAGACAAATTTTGGAAAATGATGGGTTTGGGGAAAAATGAATTGAGGTAGGAAGGAGTCCCACAAACTCAATTCATCACTGAGATCAAGATTTTATTTTTTTAACCAGTCGTGGATTTGGTAGAGGTTGAACTCACAATTAGTTTTAGAGATTTTATGATGTTCGTCCACCAATGGCTGATGGTCTAAGTCAATCATAGGGCGAAGCATAGGGTTTTCCCCTGTGGATTTTAATTTACCTTTAGAATACATTTTTAAGAAAATGAGACAAGAAAAATAATAATTACCCAGGAGTGGTCGGAGGAACAATATTCGACTTGATGAGGTTGTAGTAACAATAACAGGCATTCACTATCGCGGGAGTGTAGAGGAAAGGTCGACTGAACGAGTTTCAGGGTTATCTTATTAGCAATATCATTGTACTGTTGAGAGTTATGAATTTGACCGAGCGAATTCATTAATCTGGCAATGATTGTATGTTAAAATAGACAGTTAACGCTTATACGATAGGCACATGGATGAGACATCTAGCGGCAGAGAAGTGGAGGATATATGACATGTTGCAGGAGTAGAATGGAGTGGAGGGAGCGAAGTCAATGGTTACAGGGGAAGGCGAATTTCGGAGGGGGGGTGAGTGGTTGGGGGGTCCAAAGACGACAAGGGAGAGCCATGTTGCAAAAGATGTAATGGGGGAATCCGCTTTTCGAACCCCCCCCTGATTAACTGTCAGAGGGGTGGGGGGGTCCGAAGTGATCGTTCAACATTGATTGGGGTGGTTTAGATCAGGACCATTGATTATAGCTCAAGCATTATTACATAAAGACAAAAAGTGTCGTATCAAAAATAACTTTATTAAGACTTAATTAATCATGATTACATTGTGTGATTAAACTAATCAAACTCAATTATTAGACAACTAATGTGGCGTTTAAACTAGCAACACATATTTTTATTTTCTAAGGCTTTTTTAATCATATTTTTTATTTTTTTTTTTTGAATATTTATCTATTTTTTTTTTTTTTTCATACATATATCCTTTTTTATATCCCCTTTTCTTTTATTTATTTATTTTATTTTATTTTTTCTATTTTTCTTTTTCTATTTTTTCATTGGAAATAATTTGCAAAATGAAGTATTATTTACAACATCTCATAACATAAAAATCAACAGATAATTATCAATTGATCCTATAGATTATAGGATCCTAATAGTGGCTTCAATAGGGATGGAATCCTCCCTATGAACTGCCAAGAACATTGTAGATCAGTAGCCTTTGTCCATTGGGTGTCTTGTTCTTATTCTGAAACTAAATTGACTACCTGTTGTTATTATAAATACTGGCAGCAACTCACCAGAATCTTAGGGCCTTCTCTTTGGACTTCAATTCCTGATGTTATCCACCCTCTCTTGCATTAAAATGATAAAATGATATTTACAATGACTTGAATGAGAAACTTATCTAATCTGGAATAAAATAGTGCCTCAGTAGTTTACCGTTGACAGGTCCTCTTGAGAGTCCTTCTCCAGTCAAGTCTTTCAGAAAGAATGCATTGTTACCCTAGAAAGCTTCAATTTTATAGGGTCCTTTCAAAAGACTTTCCCATGCTTACCTTTCTCTTCATTTCTTGAGTCCCATCTCAACACAAGATCATCTAATTGGAAGTCATCTGCTTTAGTCCTTATGTCATGAATCTTTTTTATTTTGTCCTGAATTATTTGAGTTTTGTTGTAGACCTCCTCCCTAGTTTGTTGCAATTATATAGTTTGATTTATTCCTATCTGTACCTCATTTGGCTCCACTTGTGATTCCTGCAATAATTTTAGCACAAGGATTCCGAGGGAAGTAGGGGAAAATGAATCCACTCCATTCACTAATTGGAAATGAGACATTCCAATCGATTTCTTAGTGCTAATTCTGTCAGCCCACGGAGAATTAACCAATTTCTTGTGCCATGATTTTTTTATTTTCCTACAATAATTTCTTTATAATGTTGACTAAACTCTTATTAGAAGACTTGGCTAACCCATTCCCTTGTGGGTGATAAGCAATAGAGTGTCCTAACTTTAGGTGATACTTGTGGAAAAAATCAATCATTCGCTTTGATTTGAAAGCAGAAACATTGTCAGTAATGATTTTATGTGGACATCCAAATCTAGGGCAAGAATATTACCTTCTAAAAATTGAATGACTACAGAGTT
This sequence comes from Pinus taeda, assembly GCA_000404065.3. Taxonomy (NCBI): domain Eukaryota; kingdom Viridiplantae; phylum Streptophyta; class Pinopsida; order Pinales; family Pinaceae; genus Pinus; species Pinus taeda. The sequence goes on along the minus strand of APFE031022956.1, from coordinate 21,909 downwards.
TGTAGCTTGTCTGGTTGGAATGGCCTCAATCCACTTAGTGAAGCAGTTAGTGGCTGTCAAAATCCATTTATGTTGAGTTGAGGAGCTTGGATGGATTTCTCCAATGAAATATAACCCCATAGTTGGAAAGGAACCTCAACTGAAATGGGCTTTAAAGCTAATGGCAAAATTTTTCTCCGGCCTTCAAAAATTTGCCACTGATGACATGTTGAAACTCTCTTATAAACATCTGCAAACAAGGAAGGCCATTAAAAACCATCTCTCAAGATTTTGTTGGATGTGGTCTTCCAGTATAAATTTCCTCCACAATCTCCTTGATGAAATTCTTCTATAGCCTTGCATACTTCATCCTTCAATAAACAATGTAAAAAAATACCCCCAACATTCTTCCAATACAAATTTTGATCTAAAATGCAGAATTTCATAGCTTTTAACTTGAGAAATCTAGATTTTGCTTTTGTTAAATTGGGAGGAGCTTGTAAATTTTATAAAGCAAAGATAATATTTGCATACCAAGGAGAGGTAGCAAATTCTTCTGATACCTGTGGAGTTGCAAACTCTTCCTGTTCATCAAGGGCAACTATAAAATTTATGTCTAGTGCATGGAAATTTGACTCAGCCATTAGCTTAGCCAATCTTGACCTTTAATGAGCTTAGTAGGTCTTACCTCAATGTCATATTCTAAAATCACTGCAATCCATTTGCCTCCTTTCCCATTTGGATCAGTCTGAGTGAGGATACTACAACACTCAGAACAAATGCAATTATATGGGAATGTAGAATATACACCCTAAAGTCTTTCAATGCCCTTACTAGAGAAAAGGATTGTTTTTCCATGATGTTGTACTTTAAGGAGGCCTCTCTTAAATCTATGTTGAAGAAATCTATAGGTTGTTCAAATCCCTCACTATTTTTCTACAACAAAACTATTGCAATGGCGTGTTCAGATGCAAAAGAGAGAATCATGAAATCTATAGTAAAATCAGGGCTAATTAAAACAGGAGCAGTTTTCAAAGATACCTTTACTTAACTAAAAGATTTTTTAACCTCACTATTCCGTTCTATCTTAGTATCTTTCTTCAACATATTTGTGATTTCTCTCAATCTCTCGGCCAAGTTTGGAATAAATCTCCTTAGGAAATTGGTCCGACTGATAAAACACTAAATTTCTTTTTGTTCCTAGGAGGATCAATCTTCATTATGGATTCAACTCTATTGGGGTATATTCTTATACCTTCTTTTGAAATAATATGACCAAGTATCTTGCCTTATTTTAAACCAAAAAGAGATTTTTTGGGGTTCAAGGAAATACCATATTTCCTGCATTTGTCAAAAACTTTCCTCAAGTGTAGCAGGTGATCTTCATCTGTTTTGGAAAATAAAATAATGTCATCCAGGTAAATTATAATGAACCTATCCTTCTCATTAGCAAATGAAATATATACTTCTCTCTGAAAAGTGGCCCCTGCATTCATAAGGCCAAAGGGAAACTTTTACATACATAAAGGTACCCCAATTTGTAGTGAAAGTTGTTTTATGTTGATCATCAAGATGTACCGGAATTTGGTTATAACCTGAGAAACCATCCAACAAAGAAATTTTATTGGAACCAACTACTTTCTATAAGATATGATCGATTTTAGGTAGAGGGTAGTTGTCCTTGAGAGAAACTTTGTTCAGATTCCTGAAATCTACACAGAGCCTTATTTCTCCTATCTTTTTTCTTGTTGGCACTAGATTAGACACCCATTTTGAAAATCTCAAGGGCACAATGATTTTTGCATCAAACAATTTTTTAACTTCCTTTTGCATAAGAGGTGACAGAACTGGATTTACCCTTCTTAATTTCTGCTTGAAGGGTTTTGGGTCTTCTCTGATGGGAATGGTATGTTGTATGATACTGGTATCATATGCTTTTAGATCTTCATAGCTCCAAGCAAACACATCAGAGAATTATTTTAATAGCTTAATGTACTCATGCTTTTATTTGGGAGGCAATAATTTGGACAACTTTACAATCTTAAGACTTTCCTCAGTCCCTATATTACAGTCCTCAACCTTAGCTCCTTCAGGTTCTATTTTTGGCTTTTTGGCTACATTGTTACAATCAAACAACTCTTTTAATGGCACCAATATGCTTGGTAACACATTGTATTTCAATTGTAGAACCTCAAGTTCCTCTGGATTATCATCAATATCATTCAACACTATTTCACTTATATTCTCATCTACGTCATTATATGCATCAATATGTACACACTCAAACTCTTCTTTCAACTATAAAAAAAATTCTACCTACTTATCACTACCAAAAACCTACCAATATCTCACATTATCTGGGATAGTTGGTATGTGTTTCTTCCACCTCATATTTTCTATTGGGATAGAATGGAATTTTACAAGTATTGGTTGAAGTAGCTAAAGCATCATCTAAGATATTTTTCCCTCTAGGGATAGAAGACAATTGATATTTGGGACAACATTGCAAAAAATCTAAGACTGAATTTTTGTAGGCTCTTAGCCTAGGGTGTTTAGTCGAGTGCTCACCTTTAATTTGGTCAATGATGAGTTCAAGATCCCCATGTACATAAATTATTTTAGCTCCCAACCTCTTCAAAATTTGCAGTCCTAAAATCAGTGCTTCATATTCAGCTATATTATTTGTACATTGGAAATTAAGCTTGTAAGAATGTCCCTTTGCTATACCTGTTTGTGAGTTTGATATGAAAAGCCCCGCCCCTACTCCTTCCTTGCTCACAACCCCATAAAAATCCATGTTCCAAAGGGCTTATTCCTCTTCATCTTGTTTCTCAGTATCTAATTTTATCTCCTCTGTCTTGCTTAATTTAGCTTCCAAGTGTGACAGTTACTCATCTACACATTCATCATTATACAAAATAAAGGAGTCCATATTTGAATGCACAGAATACAGGGGGTAATTATTTGGTTTGTCTTGGTTGCTAACCATATATATCATTAATGTTTCCCTGTATAACCTTCTCTACTGACCAAAAATGGGAATGGTATCATAGATCATGTCCATTTGCAAAGTACCCTGTAACTTTTCTCCCCATTATCTTGATAGCAACATTCGATACTTGGGAGGTATGTCTGCCACTACAATATCCATTACCACACTCTTTGCTGGTATTTGGAAAAGAGTAACACATAAATATTTGATGAGGCCTAAGCATCTTACTTTACTAGAGTTAAAAGAATATAGATCTTTGTAATGTCTTGTTATGTCTAATCCTAGTTTCTCCATGATGGCTCTAGGCATAAGATTGTGCGAATCACCAGAATCAAGCATAACATTGTGGAAATTTTTTTCATGAATATTCAAACTAATATAGAAAGGTAGCACACTACCATCCTAAGACTTCCCTTCAACTTCAGGCCCAAACAATAATTCAAGTTGGTCATCAGTTAAGTTGATTGTGTCATTCCTTCCCCTATCTTCAGAGCCTTCATGAATTGAGATCTATATGCATTCTTGTTAATCAACTATGTCATAGGAATAGAAATGTTTACCTTAGCCAATTCATTTTCAATACTAAAAGATCTCTGAGGTTTATCTATTTCTTTCATACTTACATCATGCTTTTTAGAAGTTTCCTTTTGAGAATCATCTTTTGGTTGGCTAGTAGAAGGGGCGTCACTATGAATCTTCTTGGGAGGAGCTTCAACAACCTTTTTAATCCTCAAATTGTATTGTCTATGAACCTCCATGATAGCATTTTGGTATCCTTGTTTATAATGATTTGACTCTAAAGGGAGGACTTCTGGTTACGATAGCAGGAACAGATCTTGCTCCTCATTAGTTAAGAAAATATGGTCAATTTCACTTTCCTTAAATAATTTTATTTGGTTTTCCTCAGGATCCTTTGGTATCTTAGCTACTTCATCTACATAATTCTCTTGGAAAGGAGGTCTAATTTGTTGTTGATTAGTTTGGCCTCTTTGTTCTCTTTATTTGATTTGAGGTGGGTTTTTTTTTTCTTTCTAAAATTAGGATTTCTAATTGGAGGACCAACTTGATTTTCCCTTGGAGGAGCCCTGTCAGTTAAACTTATCCTTTCTATCATTGTTTCCATAGTTTTAACTAAGGTATCCAACTTAACATCTTATGAAGAATAAGCATGTTCTTCTTTAATAGTGACTCTCCTCTCATCTTTTAACCTAGCTCTCTTTGCCAACAAATTTGCTTCCACACTAACTACATTCCTCTGCATTTCCTCGAGGGTAGCAGGATTTATCTCCCTTAGTTGGTAAGACATGTCTGGATCAAAACCATCTAGAAATTTGATCAACGCTAGTCTTGGTGGGGGTTGTATTGCAGCTAGGATAGAATTGTAAATGTTATTGAATCTAGTGCAATAGCCTTGGACTATTTCACCAGGGTCTCTCTTTATACTCTCATATTCAACCAAGATTTCGAGAGGATTATTCTTTACTTCCCATCTTCTAAGGAAAGTTTGGTGAAATTATGTGAGATTTGTGCTAGAGGTAGCTAGCAATGCCTTAAACCATTTTTTAACTTCTCCTATGAGACTTTGGGCAAATAGTCTCATCTTCACACCATCATCATCAATTTCTTGCAAATATAAATAATCATTCATTTTGTCTATATGTTGTTGATAAGTGATTGGCCTTGTGCCATCAAATTGAGGTATTTGGCTATGATAATCTTGTGGCATGTCATTAAGTTGTCCAGGTAGGACTAGGGGGGCATAATGAACTACCATGATTGGTAATTAGGAATGAGAAGATGATGAAACTACAATAGGTGTGGATATGGGGGTATTAAAGGGGTGGGGTAGTACTTTATTGAGTTGATGTAGTGGTGGTAGGGATAGTAGATGAAATGGGTACAATGATAATAGGGGGAATTACTAGAGGAGTAGTAGTAATAGGGAGAATCATCATAGAGGAAGAAGATGAAGAATTAGGTGTTTGATGAATAATAGCTTTGTGCATAGCCTGATCTAATCCGGTCACCAAAACTTCAATATTATTAAACTGTTTTATAACATCTTCATCAAAGTTTGGATTAACAGGTTGATGCTTTGAGATATAAGGTTTAAAAATACTTTCATCAAAAACTGTCTTAGGTATAAAAGTGTCTGACTTGGTACGAAAAAGGCTATGCTCAAAAGGTAATCAAATTCAATATCCTCAATAGTTACAAAACTTTCAAGGAGAGAATTAACTCTGGGTAGTGCATTATTACTTGCTCGGCTCTCAGTAAGACTCCTCTTTCTAATAAGTTTTTCAGGATTATCTACAATTTGTGGGGGTTTAGGATCTGGATGAGCTGTAGTGTATATCTTTCTAGGAACCATATCTACAATAGATTATTTACATATAGAAATATGTAAAAAATTTAGGTGGAAAGCACCCTTAATAACATCTATTTCACAACCACAAACTTGAAATAGATTTAAGCTCTAAAATAAAGTTTTGCCAAGGAAAAAATCAAACTTATAATAGATTTGTTCGAAGTCCCCAGCATGGTCGCCAAAATGTTATCACTCCGTAATTTCCCAAGGGTGTGAGAGAAACCCAGAGGTAACCATAAAACCACTTTGGAAACTAGGATCTAGCTTCTCCAACTTCAGAGAGAGATCTCTTTATATGATTTAGATTTGTTGTCTTGAGATATTAGGCTAGTTATTGAGTTCTGAATTTGATTTTTTCAAAGATTTGGTTGAAACTGCAAGCGAAATCCAATGGGAAATGGAGTCATAAGTCTTAGGGTGATCAAATACAAGAATGACAGAACATATGTAATAGGGCAAGGTAGGCAAGCTTTTGGATATTTCGAGCATTTATGGAATGAATGGGATGAAAATATTTAGATTTAATTAAACATAGAGCATACTAGGATGAATTCTATATTTAATATCAGAGTGAAAACATAAATATTGTTTATATTCCAGAGTAGAATGTGTTTAAACGAATTCATCCCTTAATCTTCTTTAAACAATAGAGATAGAAAGAAAATATGGAAAACTGGAAAAATAACAATTTTACAAGAGAGGAAACTTCACCAATTACCTGACACATGAATTCTGGGACAAACTTTTTGTATTAATGAAAAAAAATCACTTCATTACATGCACATATTTACATCAAAGAGTTGCTTTCTTCATACAAGTTCCAACCCTTTGTACTTTGATATATGAAGTATTTATACAAATTTGTCAAAATATCTTGATTTTAAATATCAAGATGTTTCTACAAAATATCCTAAAAAATGTTTACAAAAATAATACAAGAATATAGGAGAATTAAAACTATTGAAGCTCTTTGGCACTGACTTCGAGGATTTTGGTGATGACTCGGCCTGAATATTTTTTTGCTTTGTTGTTGAAGATGAATACCTGTTTACTCTAGATTTTGACATAATTTATCCCATCCGTCTTCATCTGGGGTGGAGAAATTGATTAACTTTCTATAGATTTCATCCACTTCGGTATATTTATGGAAAGTAGGCTTAATTACAAACAGATGTGTTATTTCGTGTTTGATAAGTAAGTCGAACTTCAAACCTTTCATGAATGCTTTCCCTATAATGGTTCCCTTTATGGTGGAAAATTTTGATTTATCTCTTTCTATGGAATATAAATTTTGCTAATAATCCTCTAACTATCTCCCATTCCCTTTAAACATGGAAGCCCCTTTTGGTGCAGTATGTTGAACTTCTTACGGAATTTTTGAATGATAGACTTGAGGTTATGACATTTATTCTCTAACTGTAGCATTAAATTCCTTTTTGTAATAACTCGTCTTACCTCAAGTATTGTCTCAATTTTGTTTGTAATCTCATATTCTTCCAGTTCTTCTTTTGTATTTGAATTCATAATTCTTATTAAGTCAGTAGATTCACCTAGTTTCTGACCCAAAATTTCCTTTATATCACCTAAGACCTCTTTTGATCTCTGCACTAATTCCTCCTAGTCGAAAATAATTTCAATGGAAGGCCAAATTTATGTCACAACTTCATTAATTTCTACCGAAATGTTCTCCTTTGCTCATGCAATTGTTTGTATCGTGGTAGATTCATTCTCTATAAGTTAAATTCTCTAAGTTAATCTATGAGTCTTTTGAAGCTTTGAAAAATACACATTTTCAAGTTTTAATTTTTTCCCTTGGAGATTACTAAGCCGAGATTTCAGCTTTTCAACCTCCTGCCCTCTGATAGACAAGTCTTCCATAACTGTGATTAATTCTCCTAATGTATCTCTAGACCGTGTCTCTGCTGTAGTAGCTGCTAAAGTAGAAGCCCCCATTGTTGATGTACCTATAATTGGAACTATTGTGAGAGGAATGACTACTAATTTAGTTGATTGTTCTTTCTCTTTTAGTAGCTTCACAATTTCAGTCTCCATTTGTTTAATCTGTCCATTATGTTCAATAATAATTTTAAACATATCTTATTTATCCTTTTCTAACTGACCAACTTCCTTTGTTTTCTGGATCTTTAGCATATGGAAGTTTGAGCTGCTTCTTTAGGGCTTCAATGTCAGTGTTTTTTCTCTTAATGATCTCTTCAACAACTTTTACATTACTGGGATCATATCCCAGTTTAATTACTAAATCCTCTAAAGACTTTATCATAGTGTCTTTAGCTAAAGAAGATAATTTTTCTAATTTTAGTTAAGATTGAATATTGTTGACTGATGCCTGAAGTCTATATGTTTCCCTTACTGAGTTCATCGGGGTAGAATACAACATTTCACCAATTTTTTTTGCAAATCCATCTGATCAATAGGATGGATTTGATCAATGTTAAAAGAAAAGATAGTCTTCTTGTATTCATATGCACTTTTAGGAAAAGGAACTCGAGCTTCAAAGAAACCTATCTGCATTTTCCCTTCCTCAACGTCAAAAGAAAAGAGAAGTATGTGTTGTGATGAAGTTGTTTGCTTCCAAAACTGAGAATAGGTGGTTACTTTCAGGAGTTCATTTTTATTTTTTATTTCCTTATACTTGGAAAATATACTTGGTTCAGGGTGATCATGAACCAATTCTTCTGATTGAGATGTTTCCAGAGGTTCTTGAGAAGCTGAAGATGATGGTGACCCTATGAAAATGTCTTCAATCCGAGGGAAATTAGAAGTATAAGGACCCGTCAAGACTAATGTAGACTGAACATTTTCTTCTTGTGAAAACTCTACTATTGGATTGGTTTTCTGCCTCTTTTTAAATATTTGAAATTATTTCCCCTGAATTTCTGAGATCGAAGGGGAAGCATCCTCCCTTAGTCTTTTATCCTTCTTTTCCTATGGCACTGGTGTCTATGATGTCATAGTAGAAAGTACCTATTCTCCTGCCTCTTGAAATGTAATATTTTTCCATTGATCTTGATTCATATACTACTCAATTTTAGGTCTGGGAGTATGAGTGTATGGAGTAGTTTTATGCTCTACTCTCAATTTTGATATTATTCCTAAAGGATCATGTGACCAAGTGAAACTGAGTTTAAATTTCATTTGTTTGAAGAGAAGATCTGCATAGTTTGCTACTTTTCTAGTATTACAAATGAAAACCCCAATCTGTGCTTTGATTTTGAACTGAGATTTCCTTTTGGTTCCCACAAAGTGCATATCATCCATATTTATCATTTGCCTAATATACTCTAATGCAAAAATTCTTATAGGAACAAATTTAGTCAATCTGTATGGAGGAAATTCGCAGCCATACACTCTAATCTCAGTGTAATTTTGATACAAGTACCAATTACTTGTCTTTGTTTGTTCACTGAGATGTATAATTCTCCTAATCTCAAGTCCAATTCTAGGTTCAGTATCACTATTGAGTAGGCAGGAAACTATGTACAAAAATTGGTCTACATAATCACTGAATGTGAATTCATTCGTATGCTTCCTTACCAAGGAAGTCCAATGGATCACAAACTGTGCATTTCCATGTTCATCTAGTTTCTGTAATGGAAATTGAAATATGTTTGCTTGATGGAATAAGAACAAGTAAACTAAAATTGAAGCATGTTTGAAGACTCCTTTTGTAGAAAACTTAAGGAATTGTTCATGGATGGCCTCTGCTAAGAATCCACTCTAATGAAAAATGATTGAAGGTTTCTCTTTAGTTGAAAACACTGATAGAAAACCTATGATGGCTTCATCAACCCACTGATTGGTTTGATAGCCCAATAAGAAAGAAACTATAGAGATAATTTTCTTTGTCATTTCAGGAAACATTAAGGATGGATAAGGAGGGTTTGTTTTTGGAAATTGGAGATTCTCACGTAGAAATGTCTCAAAAATTTTGTCTCTGTGGGGAAAAGTTAGGTTTTTGTAGAATTCCATGAGGGAATCTACTAAAAAGGGTTTCAAAGAGGTTGAATTTTGGATTTGAAGCATCTGGCATATGTAGTCAAGGGTAATTGTGAGCAAAATGTCATTGTTCTAAGAAAAAATTTCCCTTTGACTGAGTATATACTTGAAATGGCACCATGAGACAAATTCTAGAAAATGATGGGCTTGGGGAAAAATGAATTGAGGTAGGAAGGAGTCCCACAAACTCAATTTGTCACTGACATCAAGAATTTTTTAAAACCATTTGTGGAGTTTGTAGAGGTCAAACTCACAACTAGTTTTAGATATTTTATAATGTTTGTCCACTAATGGCTAATGGTCTAAGTCAATAACAGAGGGGGAGCATAGGGTTTTCCCTTGTGGCTTTTGATTTACCTTTAGAAGACATTTTTAAGGAAATGAGATGGGAAAAAGAGTAATTACCCAAGAGTGGTTGGAGGAATAGTATTTAGATTGATGGGGTTATAGTAACAGTAGCAGGTGTTCACTATCGTGGGAGTGCAGACAAAAGGTGATTGAATAGGGTTCAGAGTTATTTTATTGGGAGGATCATTGTGCCATTGAGAGTTATCCATTTGATGGAGTAGATTCGTTAATATGGTAATGATTGTATCTTAAAAAAAACACTTAACGGTTATACGACAAGCACATGGATGAGGCATGTGGCGGGAGCGGAGTGGAGTTATGACATGTGGTGGGAGCAAAATGGAGTGGAGGGAGCAGGGTTAACGGTTACTATTAGGCGGGAAGAGGGGAAAGGCAGATTCTGGAGGGGGGGGGGTGAGTGGTAAGTAGTTTAGGCGGGGGGGGGGGGGGGGGGCGCGGGTGGTCCGAAGTCCACCAGGGAGCGCCATGTTGCAAAAGTTGAAATGGGGAGTCCTTTTTTCAGACCCCCCCTTAATTAATTGTCAGAGGAGAGCAGGGGGGGGGGGGGTCCGAAGTCCACAAGAGAGCGCCATGTTGCAAAAGCTATAATGGGGAGTCCCCTTTTCGGACACCCCCCCCTTGATTAACTGTTGGAGGGGTGGGGGGGTGTCCAAAGTGATCGTTTGTTATTGATCTGGGCAGGTTAGATCATGGGCATTGATTATAGATCAATCATTATTACATAACGACAAAAAGTTTCGTGTCAACAATAACTTTATCAACACTTAATTAATTGCGATTAAACTAATCAAACTCAATTATTAGACAACTAATGCGACATTTAAATTGGCAACACATATTTTTATTTTGTAAGGGGTTTTTTCATCATATTTTTTTTATTTTTTGAATATTTATCTATATTTTCTTTTATTTTTTTTCATACATATATCATTTTTTTAATATCCCCTTTTCATTTCATTTTATTTTTTATTTTATTTTTCTATTTTTTCATTGGAAATAATTTACAGAATGAAGTACTATTTACAACATCTCATAACATAAAAATCAACATATAATCATCAATTGATCCTATATATTATAGGACCCTAATAGGTACTATGAGGGCAGAGGGAATATTACAGTTGGTGCACAATGATAATTTGGACCTATGTCGATTCCATCCCTAGGTAAATCTATGTATTGCATGTCATTAATTATAACTTCTTAAGGAATACATGGATTAATTTCCTCATGAAGAAATATGAAGTCTTTGACAAATTTAAAGAGTTTTAGGCTCTTGTAGAAAATTAGATAGAGAACAAAATTAAAGTGTTGAGGATGGATAATGATGGAGAATTTTATAGGAATGAATTTTATGAATTATGTGTGAAACTTCCATGATTCACCAACCAGAGTTTAATCTTCTAACTTGTTAGCAATTTATTTGTTTACAACAAATAACAATTAAATCACTTGTGAATTCTTCACAATAAAAGCACTGTGGAAAAATAAACTGGAACTGAGAAATAGATGCACACATATAATAAAATTAACAACAATAATTTTGGACTAAACATCCCTAGAAAAACCCTGAAGGGAAAACTGATGCAGCATATGAGGGTTTATTTTACTATGCAACAATTTGAGAATTATACAACTAGATTCCCAACTAGAAATCCTTGACAAATATAGATCACAGCTGGAAGAATATACTAGAGATCTCATATCTCCTTTGCAAACCAACTCGACTTCTATCCAACCACTCCCACTTCCTGTTGGCTACTCATGCCACTACCCAGAATGCGCACTAGTGGCTTTGAATCTACTCGCACTGCCTGGAAAATGGCTCTAACTAAGTTTTCCTACCTCCCTATGTCACTGGAAACCACTCGCTCTTCCTTTTGGAAATAGATCTGGTCTTCAGCTACTAATATCTGGCTCTTCTGGTCCAAATTTTGTGAAGAAGTTAATGCAACGAGCTGTTGTTGCGTGACTGACCTACGCTACCACTACGCAGGAGTTTGGGCTTCGGCCTCCCTTCATGGCCCTTCCAGAAGCTCCACCAAAGGGGATCGATCCTCAACAAGCTTTCTCAACCTTGATTAAATCATTTCCCCCATAGTGCCCCCAACCAACAGTTTCGAAATTCATCAAAAAGTTGGATGTTCTTCAAGAAGTTAGCCTGCCTCCAGTTCTTCCACGCATGCCTGCTTTGTCCCTGACAGAAAGAGGACTTATATGTCAATTCACAAGCCTCTGGCCTTCTCCAAAAACTGTTCAAAGATGGGTTGAAAGGAACTGGTCTGATAAAATACAAGGGAAAATCTCCATCAGATTCTATGGGAAAGGGTACTTCACCTTTCACTTTGAAACCAAAGAAGATAAGGATCTAATTTTCAGAAACATGCCCTATTTCGTGGACTCAAGGGGCCTGTACCTCAACAAATGGACCCCAGACTTCGATCTAGAGATGGATGTTCCCAGTGCGGTGCCGGTCTGGGTCTGGCTCCCTCATCTCCCTCTCCATTGCTGGGGAGATGAATCGGTTCGCACCATCGAGAATGTAGTCGGCAAATATATTGATTGTAGTGAACCAAAAGAAAATATGCCAGCCTGTGCGTGGATCTGTGTTGAAGTGGACCTTGGCAAAGGCCTCCCAAAAGCCATCAAGATCAATGTAGACGATTGGAGCCATATTCAGTAGCTAGATTACGAGCAGATCCCTTGTAAGTGTAAGGTATGTCATGAATACGGCCACTTTACGAATAGATGCACTAAGCTTATTGATGTAGAAAATGGTCCACAAGAAGAACAATGGGAAATGGTAAAAAAAAAGAAAACGATCTCTTCAGTAAAAACTCCCCTTGATGCAGGCGCTTTGGCGTCCTTTGCAGCTCATCCCACCCCTTCCTCCCCGGCTCCCTCTAAGCCTCCTCCCCTCTCCCATCCTTAGACCCTCCCCTCATCCAATCCCTTCTCGGTTCTTTCCCCCCCTGATCCCCAGGAGTGCCCTATCCCTAAAAGCCAACACTAGGACACCACCGAATCCTCCTTGCCCCTTATTATCTCCTCTCAGCCTCTTCTTCATCCTTCCCTTAACAGAATTACTAGGAGCTCCTCCAAAGATCACGTGGGCTCTAATGAATCCTTCAAGAAACCTAGTCTGGGCAGGAAATCTGCCAAGCAGCATCGGGATGAGAGCATACAAAAAGACATAGCAATGGGAACGCAGACACCCATAGAAACTTACATTCTGGGGCAGCATGGCAAAGAAGCAACCAATAAGGACCAAGGGAGGTGAGCACCTCCCCGTACTCCGCATATCCAACGATGAAAATGCTATCTTGGAACATCAGGGGACTTGGGCACCCCTCTAAGGTAGCAGCCCTAAGGGAACTTATCCTCTCTGAGAAACCAGGAATCATTCTGTTACAAGAAACAAAACAAAGCCACAAGGAAATTAGCAAAGTTATTGAACAGCATAGACAATATAAAGGCAACATTAGTGAGGCAAGAGGAGCCTCAGGAGGATTAGCAACAATTTGGAACCAAGGTATATGGAATTGTATTTCGGAAACAATAAATCAACACTGGATCAAAACAACCTTGGAAAATAAAACAGATCAGCAAGCCATTATCATCTACAACATCTATGTGCCAAATCACTGTAGAGACAAGGAGAGCTGCTGGCATGATCTAAAAGACAGTATGGACGCAGAAGAAAACTTTAACATTATTCTGGGAGGTGACTTCAATTTAATTCTCCACGCCAATGAGAAAAGAGGAGGCAGTTTTACACTTGATCCATATAGAATACATCTGGAAAATATCATGCAGGAGCATGATCTTATGGACATCCCTCCAAAAAACCGTAGATACACATGGAATAACCGCAGGATTTGTGCAGGTAACATCATGGAGCAGTTGGACAAAATTCTCATTAATGTATCGCTTCTTTCTACTTTATTCGTCGGATATGCCAGCATTCTAGCGTGCTCTGCTTTTGACCATTTCCCAATAACTCTAACCCTGGAAAATCACAGGCCCCTTGGGCCCATCCCCTTCAAATACAGTTCCCTTTGGAATGATATACCAACAGTAGCAGGAATTGTCTACAGTTCTTGGATCCAGCATGTGGAGGGGTCTCCCAGTTTCATTTGGGAAACCAAATTACGAAAAACAAAACAAATCATAAAAGAATGGGCTAAAACCAGGTACCAAGAATGAGAGAAGGTTAAAAAAGAGATTAAGAATAATCTGGATAGTATTTAAAGAGAAATAGAGGAAAATGGCCTTTCCCAAGAGAAAAAACAACAGGAGAATGACCTCTACTCACAGCTGTATCGAGTTAATAGAGAAGAGGAATTAAAATGGAGGCTCAAATCGAGGCAACTATGGTTGCAAGGGGGAGACAAGAACTCAAATTTTTTTCACAAACAAACGACAGCCAGAAAGATAAGGAATAATGTTAGCTCCATCCTAGATGTTGAAGGTAATAGACAAAGCACTGAAGAGGCCATTTGAAGAGCTGCCACAGATCATTATCCAGATCTTCTAACTGAAACAAAGGAAGAAGATGATTACACAGATCTATTTCAGCACCTTCCAAAAGGGATAAGCAAGGAAATGAATGATAGCTTAAACAAGGAGATTGATGAGGAGGAAATCAGGAGATCAATTTGGACTCTTCAACCTGATAAAGCCCCAGGCTTGGATGGCTTTCCCATTTTCTTTTATCAAGAATTCTGGGGAATTATAAAAAAGGACTTGACAAAAATGTTCAATTGGATCCAACGAAAAGGAAAAATAGGGGGATACACCAATGCCACTCATCTAGCACTCATCCCCAAAGAAAACAGGCCCTCTTCCTTTGCTCGTTTCAGGCCCATATCACTTTGTAACTCCTCCTATAAAATCCTAACAAAAATCATCGCAACTTGCCTAAAGTATTTGCTTCCTTCTCTCATTTATGAAAATCAAGGGAGATTTTTGGCCAACAGACAAATAACTGACTCCATTCTACTTGTGCAAGAAGCCATTCGCTCGAGTCAAACCAGAAATGAGAAAGGGTTTATCCTCAAGCTTGATCTGGTCAACGAATTTGATAGAGTAAGACACTCCTTTCTCTTGGCTGCCTTGAAGAAGATGGGATTTGATGCTCGCTTTATCAACCTCATTCGAACCTGCATTTCTGGGCCCTGGATCTCCCCTCTCATAAATGGTAGACTAGGAGAAGCTTTCCAATCCTCCCGAGGCCTAAGACAAGGTTGCCCTCTTTCAGCTTATCTCTTTATTTTAATGGTTGAATCCTTTAGCAGGGCGTTGGATTTCAATCGGAGGGTTGGCCTAATTATAGGAATAAAATTTGGGGACGGGGTCAAGAATATAAACCATTCACAGTTTGTCGATGACACCCTGCTGATTGGAGGGGCCTCCATTGCAATAGCCAAGCACTTCAAGTCTCTCCTTGACAAATACATGAGTTATTCTGGTGGAGTGGTAAATTAGTTGAAAAGCTGTATATATGGCTGGAACACAGCAATACAGGTGCTACACAATAGCGCCAACATTTTTGGAGTCACATGCAAGTATGACTGGACTCACTTCTCTTACTTGGGCATGCCTGTAAGTGCTGGTCCTTTGAGGGCAGAAGTCTGGGACATTGTAGTTGACAAAATGAAAAGAAAAGTGCAGCAGTGGGGTTCCATTTGGCTCAACCCAGCCGGTCACCTCATTCTTCTTAAGTCAGGTATATCTTCCCTCCCCCTTTATCATTTTTCTCTTCTACAAGCTCCGACCTCCTTCCACTACAAAATGGAAATCATCCTCCGGCAATTCCTGTGGCAAGGGGGGAAGAATGATAAAAAGAAATTCAACTTGATTAATTGGAAGCAAGTTATCCAGACCCAAGACCGAGGAGGTCTTGGAATTAGATCTCCCAAAATTCTCAATTTAGCCTTTAGAGGCAAAATTGTTTGGAGATTCATTATTGGACTCCCAGCCTGGTGGAAAAAGGTTCTGGAAATTAAATATCTAAATTTTTCGAGACAACAACTTCTTGATCGAGATATCCCCAATAGAGACTCCAAAATTTGGCGATTATGCAAGAGAGCAATTCCCTTAGTCGCTCAAAATACTTCAAAAATCCCCAAGGGAGGTGCAAGCATCAATATTGGAGCTGACAGAATCATGGGTCAGCAGCCAGTAAAGATTCAAGGTGGTGCCAACCCTATCCTTTCCTATTTTGAAAGAACATGCATACATTTCCTGGACTAGATCTCCCAATGGGATCCTCACACTCTTCTTTGGTCTGGTTGGTCCTTCCCAGTCATACCCATTGGCCTTAATGCAAGTCTTTCTGTCCTCCAATCCCATTTGCACAGTATAGCTCCTGTCAAAAGAACGATCTTGATGGGTTTCGTTGGGATCCATCTGGATCCATATACACCATCCAAGTTACTCACCAATACATTTGCAACATTAACTACCCCATGCCAAGCTGGAATCACTAGAAGGTGGTTTGGAAATCGAAGGCAATTCCAAAAATCAAAATTTTTCTTTGGACCTTTCTCAAAGGGAAAATCCTCACGGCCGAAAATTTGCAAAAGAGGGGAATCAATGGTCCCTCTTACTATCCTAAATACTTAGCTGTTGAAGAATCAATGCATCATCTCTTTATTGATTGCCCTTTTGCCATCGATTATTAGAGAAACTTATCTCATAACAATCAAATCCCATGGAGCACCCAAAACACCGTAGGAGAAATTCTTTACAAATGGAAAAAAATCTATCCCTGGCAGCACAGGAAGAATAACACAGTGCAAAGAGTTTGGGATATTCTTCCCTACAATATGCTATGGAATGTTTGGCTGGCACGAAATCGGAAGGTTTTTAATGACAAGGAATCAACTATTAGAAGTCTTTGAAACAAGGCAAGGAGCCTTTCCCTCGAAACCATCTCAGTTAAGAACCAGAGAAGTATAAATGTCACTGAGCTCAACATAGAAGAACGAAGCTTTATTGGATACCTGTTAGACAAGAACACCAACAATTAGAGGGGCAACACTGCTAGTAACAGAAACAACAATGTTCCCCCTAACTGGAAGATTAGGCTAAAGGAATAAGAGTTCGCAGTCTGGATTAAAAACAACAATAGGCATTATCTTTGCTTCGATGGGGCCTCAAAGTCGAACCCCAGTGTAGCAGGGGCGGGAGGAGTTATATTTAATGCTAGTGCAAATAACATCCTGTCTTATGAGTGGGTCTTGGCCACACTTCCAATAATAGAGCAGAAGCCTTGGCCCTTTACCAAGGTCTTATACAACTAAAGAAGCTTGGTATAGACACAGTCATGATATTGGGAGACTTGGCGATTATCATCAGTGCAATGGTTCAGAACAGAGATCTACCCAATGCTCATCTTCAACAGATTATTAGACGGTGTCGAATCTTAGGACACTCCATAAAAGACTTGCGCTATTATCATATTTTGCGTTCTCTCAATAAAAATGCTGACAATCAAGCCAACAAAGCTTGTGCCAAGCCATTGGGCTGCCTTGTCTACAACGGCGTGGAATATTTTCAGTATTTACCATGATGATGACTCCTTCTATCACCGATCAATCCCTTAGCATACCTGATATGATGGTTTGGTCAAAGATTGGCCTTATCCCCCCTGTGACTAAGATTCGCATAGGGATCTGGCATACTATTGAAATCATTATTTTCTCACCTCTCGTCAGTAGATCGACCATCCTTCTACCTCCCGGCCATCCCTTTCCTGCTCCTCCGAATTGTCCCCTCGATTCTCTATGTTCCCTCTTGGTTCTCCCCCCATGCTCTGTGATCTCCCTCCCAATTTTTATATATGCCTCTATTCTTATCCCTCTCCGCATCCTTTCAGCTTCCTGTTTCGCATTTTCTGCCTTCACACACCGCTTCTTGCTTTTGAGCTCTTTGTGGCCCCTCCTTCCATTGTCTTAGGCTATTTGCCACTTTCTGGAACAGGATCAGATTGTAACCATGTCTCCTAGTAGCATCTCATGTGCATGCTTTCAAGAGTAGCATTACAAGCCCTTTTTTTGGTCTGCTCTTCTTTATCAAGTCTACCACCACTCTCTGAAGTCTCTGGAGTTCACAGTGAACCTGATTTTCAGCAGCAACCCCTACCCGCTCTATCAAAAGCAACGCTTCAAGCCCGCCCTTTTCTCTCAAGCACAACACCCACCTATGGCGAGAAGTGAAGATTGCCTTCACTGTCCTGAACTACAAGTAGAGCTAGAATAGTTAAGAGCCCAGCAAAGGATTTTGGACAACAAGATGGATAGTCAGCAGATGATCATGGAGGCAAAGATTGAAAATCAAAGCAGTCTTATAAAAGAAAAATATGAAGTTGATATAAATCTATTCCTGCACAAGATTTCATCATTACATGAGTAGTTCAAACAACTCTCCAACAAATGTGCTCATGCTGAGGAGTCCATAGAGATACTGAAATACATGATGGAAAATTAAAATGCCTTGCCTACAAGCTCTTTAAGTATCAAGTGAGGTGATGAAGAGGATAAGCCTGAACAGTTGACAGCGAGGCAAATCAGTCATATAAACATAGATTGAAGATGTTCTGTAAATGTTGTCTCCTATTGTTTCAGTTTGTAAGGATTTATTTCTGTTTAACTTTTACCTCAAAGCCTAGAAGGCAGGAGCAAGGAGGATTTTGTAACTGTAACTCCTACTCTCCTCGCATCTCATGGCATCTCACTATGTATCTCAGGGGAACAACCTTATCCACTTTTTTGGAAATATAATATAGCAACCAATGATGTTAAAAATAAAAAAAATAAAAAAATATGTGGCTCTTCTGATAACTCACACTGGAGTTTTTGTATATTCGCATTACTTGTATGACATCATCTGTAGATGTGTTATGCCTCCCTTTTCCTACCACTTTGGAACTGGAAAAATATTGGGAATCTCTCCTCCAGATCCCTACTCTCAAATTTTTTTTGCTCCCTCCTCTCATGCCCTTTCCCAGGCTCAAATTGTGCCCTCATTGGAAACTACAAACTAGGATACTTGATCTGCCTTGCTCATAATGATCACATTGATGCAATTTCCAAGCCCTTCGACTTGCTCTTATAATATCTCTTTGGAGTCTCAACAACCATGATGTAATATCCATCGACGACTAATATCAATCAGACTTCATCAATAGAAGTCTCTAGAGAAATCTTGAATATCCTTAATTAATTAACTTTAATTTATCACTTTTCCTAAGTTAGACGTAGGAAATATTTTAATTATGGTAAATTAATTTAGTTAAGGTGTTTCCCAAGCTTATCTCGTGAAACATTTTATGGGTTTTGGATATTTTGTGTTCCTTAGCATCTTAGCATCATTTGAAACAAGAAGACCTATCTAATTCTACCATATCCATAAAAAAATAACACTTCCTCTTAGCGAGGAAGGTGTTCTCCACTATACACATTTGTTCTCTAAGGTAGACGAACTTAGCTCTCCCTAGATATTTTGTGAGTATATCTACCACTTGTTGGTATGTGGGAACATGTTGTAGTTGGACTGCTCCATGTTACACACAATATTTGATGAAGTGATAACATATGTCTATATGTTTCAACCTATCATGAAACATTGGATTTTCAGAGAGCCAGATGTAACTCCGATTATTGCGGTAGATATCAATTGCCTACATGCTCTTAGGGAAAAAACTCACTAACAAATTTTGAATCCAAATAGCTTCACATGTGGCTATCCTAGCTTCCATTTACTCTTATTTTGCAAAGCTCAGTGCCAAAAAAGTCTACTTCTTTCCGCACTAAGAAACAACGCCTGAACCAACATTGAAGCAATACTTGGATGTGCTCTTTTGATCTATTGAAATTCTTTCCCAATATGCATTTGTAAAACCAAATAAACTGACATCATCACCTTAAGTATAAATTAACCCATACTTGACTATTCCATGCAAATACCTCAGTATATGCCTCATTGTTGTCTAGTGCACTCTCTTAGGTCCCACCATAAACAGAATGAGAGTGTTGACCACGAAGCATATGTTTGGCATGATGTTAACCATATACATGAGTGAATTAATGAGCTATATATACAAGGTTAGGTCAATGTCCTTGTCTTCTAATGCATATATCTTCCTCCAATTAGTAATCATAAGCTTGGACATAGGCCTCTATTCCTACATCTTGAACCTCTTTAGAATATGTGTAGTATATCTCCCTTAAGCAAGGAAGATCTCCCCATCCTTCTACCATACCTCCAAGCCTAGGAAGTAATGCATCAGTCCCAAATCCTTCATGTCAAACTCTATTTCCATATTCCTCTTGCAATCCTCTATGATCTCTGATGAACCTATCAGAAAGAGGTCATCCACATACAACACTAAGATGAGCATCTCACCCTCTACCATTAGATAATAAAGGTTGGGATATGCATCACTCTTGAAAAGTTCCATCTACTGCAAGTAGTTTTCAATCTGATCACACCACGCCTTGGGAGCCTGTTTGAGCCCATATAGTTCTCTTTTCAGTTTGCAAACGTGAGTTCCCCTCTCACGTGTCTCAAAGCCCTATGATTGTTTGATGTATACCTCCTCCTCTATCACTTTGTTTAAGAATGTTTCCTTGACGTCCATTTGGTGAATGTGCCATCCCATCTGTGCTGCTAGAGATATAACGACCTCATGGAAGTATATCCAGCAACTGGGGTGAAGGTCTCCTCATAATTTGTGCCTTCCTTCTATGCATACCCCTTTTCTAGGAACCTATCCTTGTACTTCTCCACGCTACCATATGCCTCATACTTGATCTTATAGATCAATTTAGAGCCAACAAATGACCTATCCATAGGTATGGGCACTACCTCCTAAACATCGTTTGTCATGATGGAGCTATACTCTTCCACCATGGCATATTTCCATGCCTGATGATGTGCAACCTCCTAATAGCTGAAAGGCTCAAAAAGTTGTGCCACCAAAGCTTGTTACCTTTCTGGCTATATGTGTCCTCTCTTGCCCACCCTAAGAGCTCCCATAAACTCTTTTGAATCCCTCAGCATCTGACGAACTTCTTTGCTAGTTCGACCACTATTGATGGATGGTTTGTTGAAAATAATACTGAAAGGGGGGGGGGGGGAATCAATATTATCTAGTCCTTTTACCAAATCTTCCTTCTTTATACTTTGAATTATTTTTGCATATCAGTACCATAAAATAATGAGCATGAACAAGAAAAATAGACAGTCACATCAAAGAACACCA
>APFE031022938.1:57468-116200 GCA_000404065.3 Pinus taeda | reverse complement strand
CTCGATCTCCTCTCTGCTTCTCCAATTGTGGCTCCTCCACAATTGTTTAAGACTTCTTATGTGTAGAAATTTTGAATAATTTAACACATATTCAACATTATCCTGATCATGTACTAATGTGGAAAACATACACAATACATAAGCTCCTCTACGTTGATCATCAATATAGCAGCATCAATAACAATAAAACATCAAGAGCATTCACACATTAACACAGTATGTATCCCGGGGAAAGCATCTCGCTAAAAACCCCAACTATCTGTATCTTAATGATTGAGTCATGTAACATTACACAGCATAATACTTCTCACAAGTATCTCCACCTCTGTTACACACAATACAGCTCAGATCTTAATCAATCACTGGCTCAAATCTCCTTCGCTGCTTGCCTGCCTCCGCTGCTCAATACCTGCTGAAGAACTGATGATAATTCCAAGGAAACCACGTATTTACTTGGAAAAATCACGTGAACACAAGCTACAATGTGGGAAAATACGTGGGCAAACTCATTGGCATACTCAATCCCTTGATTGTGCAAGATCTGATGCACAACTATAGTCAAAACTGATAGCAATCTGATTCTCTAACACCTGTCCCTGCTGAACTGAACATGCACTGACATGCAACTAAGTTAACTGATGTATTCATTAGTTGTATTATGAGTTAATAACTTGTGAATTAATTAATAACTAATTCACCCAACTCATCTCTACTCTATTCACCAGTTAGACTAAATACAAGCAGTTTAACAAAGCTAAACTGAACACAACTCCATCAACTGCACCTCCAGTCCACTAAACTCAACTCACTTGAGTTCTAACTGAAGTCATGCATGCAAATATTCAACTAACCCATAAGAACCACGTATTTCCTTCATGCAATTGCATGTGCCACATCCGTAGTTCGAACTGAAGTGCTCCAAGAGAATAAGATTAAGTTTATAGTCCAAATATTATTGTGAGATAATAATATTTGACTTTTCTATTTTTGACAGCCAGTCTAAAAATAGACTTGATCACTCACACTGTGATCACTCACACTTTCATCAAAAATAGAAGTCCAACTATTTTTCCAACTTGATCAATCATCCATAAACAGCAACCTGCAATCCATAGACATGATCCATATGTCTAAAAATAGACATAGTCTAAAAATAGACTTGCGCCAAAAATAGCATGCGAGCCCACTTAGTGAAGGCGACTCTTTTCACTAAGCTCCATCATCTTGTTGCATTCTCAACAAGAATTTCTTGTTGCACACTTTTCAACACTTTGCAATCACATACAAAACACACATGATTCAAACAGCCTCATACTTTCCAAGATTTTATAACACACACTCTTTGGTCAATTTTACATCAACATAGAAAACAATACCCAAACTATCAATAAAAGGCCAAAAGTATCATTGTTGCTTTAATAAATGATGGAAAACACATCATCACTTTTACAATTGCAACACATGATTTACCAAATGCAGCCATGACAAGCTACTATATCTAATAAAACCATCTCCTACTTAACAAAGAGAATGGGTCATTTCCCTATGGCGGATTCGTCTATTGAACATAGTCACTAGTTGGTTCCTTCATAGGTCCTTTCTGGGCATGGAGTATCTGACATGTGGCTCTCTAGTCTCCATCATCGTTGTAGTGACCACAATGATTTTCCTCCTCCAAACATTCTGGATCATCTTGGAACACTTACTCCTAGTGCACCTCTTATAAGTGCTCGTGGAATCCTCATTATCACTGGAAGGTGGTGAAATTCTCATGGAATCCTCACTATCACTGGAAGGTGATGAAGTGCTCTCTTCATTTGTCATTGGTTTGACACTAGTTGTCTTGGAGCATTCCCCAACCTCTTTTTTGACATATCCAAGTCCTGCATAATGAGGATTTTTCCTCCACTTTGATGGGATTCACAATGTCTTGGCCATTAATGTTGAGGCCCTCTCCTTGACACCCCATTGTCTTCAATAATGTTGATCCAATTCTTGTAGTATGTTTCAAAAGCAGCGAAATCATCATCATAAAAACAACATGAAATTGAAGAATCACTTTTTAGCTCAGGCTTGTTATGCTGAAAATTTTCCAAGGCCTCCCCCTTGGCTTAATGTAACTAATGTTGCAACCTTTGTTTCTACTTCTCTGCTTCTTTTAGGAGTTCCCTTAGTTAAACATTCTCCACTTGAATGATTTGGTTTATTTCTTCGAGTTCTTGGAGCCATGTTGCATTTGGTGCCCTTTTCATTTTTGCACAAAATCCACTGAAATATTTGTCTCGTCACCCGAATCGGAACCCAAGTCGATGGGTCCATATTATGGAATCCCAAGAGCGAAAATATTCAATTTGTCACCTGAGTCTGATCCTAGGTCAATTAGTCCAACACCTGAAAATCCTACAACTGTGATCATCTCATCATCCTCTAATTCATATTCTTGGTCTTGTTGCATAGTTGAAACTATCTTATGATTCTCCTTTTTGTCATTCCTCTTTGACCTCAATTCTGGATGCAGTTTTCAGTAATGTTCCTCATCATGCCCTTCTTTCTCATAATGAGTACAAGAGGGATTTTCTTCCTTTCTCTTATCTATTGTTGTCCTCTTTGGGTGGTCATCGTGTTCATGCTTCTCCCTGGTTTTAATATGTACAAACTTCACACTAGCTTCATCAAGAGTTTTAGGCTCAAATAATAACAATGAATGATGCAAATAACTATGCAAAGAGCCAATGTATTTCATCAATGTCTTAGAAGTGCCTAGTGGAACATTCAATGTTAATGCTTGTTTCCTAAACTCCTCTATAAAATTCTGAACATTTTACCTTAACTTTGTTTCAAATGTTTCCATTTCATCATGGCTTTCTATTTGTAACCAAATGTGTAAAATTATCCTCTTAAAGTGGAAACGAAATCAGACCAAGATGAAAGAAGTTTACAACTACTCTTACCACCTTTTTTCAATTTGCATTCCCACTAGACAAGAGCAATGTCACTCATTCGAAGGGATGCTAGTTGGATCTTGGCTTCATCCCGTTTGATTCTTTGTATGTGGAAATATATCTCAATCGGTCTAATCTAGTTGTCTAGCTTTTCTACATTAGATTCTCCACTAAACATAGGTAAATCAAATTTGACATCCAACTTTTAAAAAGGCTTTCTAGATGCATTTCTATGATGCTTGTTAGAATAATGAGAAGAGGAAGAAGAATAACTTTCATGGGAGGATGGAGAGTGGGGAGGCTCTTTTCCTCCCCAGACTTGCTCTAATACCAAACTTGATCTAGATTTTTTACTTCATGGATGCATAAAAAATTGCATTTAAAAGAGCATGTAACCAAGTAACATAAACACATGGAAAAAAGCAGAAATCAAAAGAAACCATGAGATGAAAGGCACAATATGATTTGATTACAGAGTTCACCAAGCGTGGGCTACGTCTTTGGGCCCTCCTCAATGTGGGGAGGACTCTTTCATTAAATGGCAGTAGAAATCAAATTACATAAATGACCCTTATACCTCCATTTTTCGACATGGGCTAAAAATACAAAGATTAGTTGCAGAAACGAACATCACCATTGGATTTGTGGCACGATATCGTGTTAAACAATTACAAACTTGGCCCCTTTTTGGCACTAGAAAAATCTGAACCCTCGGGAATCTTGAAGATTCCCCCAAATATTCCTTCCTGGAGATGGACGAAAAATCCACTGCTCGAATGTAAATTTTGAGCACACCACTGCACTCCTTGTAAAATTCTGAGAAAAATGTGTTGGAATATGTAATTCCTACTTATCTCAATTGTCATTATTTCTATATAGAGGAGTTTGTTCCTATTTTATTTCATAGATTTGTGTATGGTTGAGATATTCTCTCAACCAATGGATTGAGTGTCCAAGATATTTTCCCTATCTTGAGACAACACTTCATATACTTATTTGTAACATTATTTGATTAATGATAACATACAAATTTCCTTATGGAAATTTAACATGGTATCAGAGCTTACACCAACAAGTACATATCTACAAGGATCGTCATGAGTTGAAAGCCATGGTTCCACCATGGAAACTCCAAAGGAATCAACAACCTTGCATCATTGAAGGGACCCCTCTTTAAAATTTAGTCAAACA
Organism: Pinus taeda; assembly: GCA_000404065.3. NCBI lineage: Eukaryota > Viridiplantae > Streptophyta > Pinopsida > Pinales > Pinaceae > Pinus > Pinus taeda. The sequence goes on along the minus strand of APFE031022938.1, from coordinate 112,067 downwards.
GCTCGCCACTGGCATAGAGCTCCATGACTCCTCAACCAGATTTACGGATCTAGACTTTGGATCCCAATCAGTCATCACCAGCCCTGACACACCCAAAACCGCACACACAGGAAACACCAAACTCTTTATTTCCCTCGGCCCAGGAGGGGCCAAGGACCAATCCCTCACGGGCTTTGATACAATGTTAAATTTCCATAAGGAAATCTGTATGTTATCATTAATCAAATAATGTTACAAATAAGTATATGAATTGTTGTCTCAAGATATGTTGTGTCGATTGCGTATGGTGTTGAGTGGTTGGAGGGATATTTATGGGATCTCTTTTACTGTAATAGATTACATTGTCTTTGCAGTAACTTCTCTTTCTATTTATGGTGGCCAAGTGGTGAAGGCAGTGACATTCGTTAAGGATTCATTGGACGAGTTGCATTGAGGCTATAAAGCCGATGTTGGAGAGTCTATAAGTGGTTTTTCGAATTAAATTGGTGGATGGTGGATCACCGATTGTGGTGCGTTGAGGGTTTATTGTGCTTATGTTATTTGGTATTGTATTTTTTTTGGTATGGGTAAAGGTAAATTAGTCTTGTAAATTTGTATACATATTGAGATTCACGACCTCAATATGAAGTCATTTTGTTAGAATTTATAACTCTAATTGATGACAGGTAAAACATGGAGACCAAGACCTATATGCCAAAGCTAAAAATGAAGATACCAAATACTAAAAGTACAAAGCTTATGATATTCAAGTGGGAAAGCAGTGGTGTGTTCTAGCATATGAATGGTATGGTGTATCCAAGATGAGTGGCAAAGGATCCAAATGGGCCTGAAAGTTTGTTGGGTTTTTGGAATAGACTCTATTATGTTGTAATGTGAATCACATATGTATTAGTAAACAAGTCTATGTAATATTTTATAGTGGTCTTTGTAAAATATGTACCTAGTAACTCCAAGGGTTGGAGTGTGTATTGTAAGTACCCCCATAAAGTTCATGGTAATCTTAAAACCACTTTCTAATTAGAGGTTTGTGGTTAGCCAAAGACCACTATGCAGTGTTGGTTTGTGGTAAGAAAAAAACCACATGGGAGAGTGAAGTGGACAGGGATTCCTGTAGGCATGGTTTAGGGTCAGACAAGAAAACCCTAAGCTTCGTTGAGTCAGGTCTTTGGTGAGCCTTAGTGGCTAGAGTGCCTTAGTGGAGGATTTGAGGCCCTTGGTGGTTGTGTTGAGCCTTAGCAGCTGAGTTGAGCCTTAGTGGCTAAGTTGAGCCTTGGTGGTTGTGTTGAGCCTTGGTGGTTGAGAGCTCTTTTCGGCATGGTTGAGGGTAATTCAATAAAACCCAGAGCATGGATACGGGTAATCTGATAAAACCCATGATGATGATATTGGAGGAGAATTTGCAAGTATAGGTACATTTATGTAGTTATAGTGGTTTACAAAACCATGTATGTGAAGGGAATCCTAGTACACTGGTGGTTGGAGCGGTTGGAACCCGTGCATTCCGATGAATGATTGCTCCTTTATATGGACATCAACATATTTTTTTGTTATGTTTGACCACAACTAGACTTTGCATATTGATATCGAGACAAGTACTCATTAAGGGGGTGTGTTGGAATATGTAATTCCTACTTGTCTCAGTTGTGATTCTTTCTATCTAGAGGAGTCTGTTGCTATTTTGTTTCCTAGATTTGTGTATGGTCGAGATATTCTCTCAACCAACAAATTGTGTGTCCAGAATAGTTTCCCTATCTCGAGACAACACTTCATATACTTATTTGTAACATTATTTGATTAATGATAACATAGAGGTTTCCTTATGGAAATTTAACGAAATGACTATAAAGTCGCCATCATTCCGCCTCTGTCAAAAATTGGTATCCAAGAGTCTCTAAAGATTCCTCAAGCATCAAAGAATATTTCTGCAAGATTTTGTCTCGAAAAACATGTCAGGCTTGGTTCTACCTTGGCCATTGCGTCAACGTTCCTCTGCATTGAACTTCATGCTCCTATGCTACTCTCCCCAGGTGAATGAATAATACCAGTTTAAATGTTGTGAAGGAGGCAGATTTTACAAGACATAGTTCGTTGGTTTTACTGAGTTTGGCATAAATTGTTGGCAAGTCAACGGTTCAAATCCGGCCACACCCTTAATTTATTGGAAGTGTTTCTTTAAATATAAGGTTTTTGGTTGGTAATGGAATTTAATATGTTGTGTGTGTTTTGGTGCTTCGTTTGTTGGGTCGCCATATTGGGCAGGCCAGTCTCCACGTTGGCGTGGGTTCAAACCTTGTCCGCCCATATATGTGGTGTCATTACAATGTGATGGTGGTGGGATTTGACTACCTTCCACCCATATTTAATACGTTGGTTTTGGGGGTTGACGGGGGTGGCGGCCCACTAACCCATATATATATACACATATACATATACATATGTGTGTGTGTGTTTGCATTAAATTAAAATTACTATTCAAAAAAATTTGTCCAAATTTTGGGGTTTAATGGAAAAATTAACGACGTGACAAATTCGCTTGTTTTGGCTATCAGAATCCATGCGCTGGTAAATGCCAAATTGTTGCCTCGTTAGTGGCTGCCACTAGGCCTAGTTTGACCAAAACTTTCACCGTGAATACCTTGAACATACAAACTCATATTTGAGTGTCATTCATGTCGTTGGAATAAGGGAAACAAGCACTATGATCTGGTCCTAGTTTCACTTCAATCCAACAACTCTGATTTTTGAGTTTTTCCAAAGCCACTTTTGAATTCTGAGCATTTCTAGAGCCGCCTGGATCACAGTGATATCCCCTTCATGAGACCAACTGAGTTTTATTTCTCCTACGACTATGATTGATACCAATATGAATTGATATGGGATGTTGCATGGTTGCACAAGGCAACGCGGAGTAGAGCATGTATTGACTACATTCTAGCTAATGACTTGGCACATGAAGAAAACCGAACCACATATGGTTGTGTGTGGGACAAAAGATAGGGGGGTGTAAATGTTTTCCTAGCCAAGGCATTATTTATGGCCATTGTTTTAAATCTACAAAATTACACATGGTATGTTGATGACTTATTTAGTTGTGTAGTGCTAGAATCACCTTATTCATATACTCCCACTAGAATTATCTACAAGAAAGGAGGTAGAAACATGTTGTGTGGTACAACCTTATTATTTGTACTTTTAACCTATGTTAGTTGTTTGAGCCATACTTCTCAAATTTTTCATTATGGATCAATACCAAGTTCTCCTGCTCGCCTTAGATTTGCTATCAAGCACCAAGTGGACTACATACTTTGATATAATTCTCTCAGACTTTCATATATGGTAGGATATTGTGTTTGATTCCCTTAATGTATTCATCACCAAAGTTAAGTAACATTGTATCCTTATCATATATCATGTTATGGTGGCTTTAGCATATTTGTTGATATAAGTCTCAACACAAATATTTTGGTAGGGGCAATTGTTTCAATGGACCCAACTTCATATTATATGGGTGACATGGCTTATCTAGGAAGGGTGTTTTGTTTAATACTAATAAACACACTTGAATTATTAATATATTTATTTCAATGGGTCTTGTGAGAATCTACAAAAATAAACCACCATATTTCTACAAGGCAAACCAGCAAGAAAACTATTTCATCACAGTTATGGGTAAAACCACAAAAAATGCTTGCCACTGAAGTCCATTTGCTAGGCCGCACACCGTCAGCATCACAATTGACCATAAGCATTACAAGTTATATTTATTCTTGGATCTTTGTTCACCACAATTATGGGCCAGCCATACAAAACCCTTTCCATCAAAGTCTATTTGTTACATCGCACATTGTCACTATCACAGTTGGATCACAAGGATTACAGGGTATCTCTATCCTCAAATCTTCGTTCATCATGGTTATGGGTCATCCACAAACCCATGGTTATGGATCATTGATCTGATTCTCACCCTATGAGTGACCTCAATTGAAGATTTAATAAACAAATGTATTACAGACTCATGTGCTGGTGTGTGTTCTATGTGATTGAAACAACGGATCGATCAGATTGCCAATACATAGACATTTTGAATGGAAAGACAGCAGAGAAATACAATAAGCAATACTAGACACAAATAGTTTTTAATAAGGAGTTCACCCTAGTCTCCAAGGCTACGTCTTCGGTCCAGCTTCAGTGGTGGCCTTGTTTTATTGTGTCTTTAAGCATAGAATTACAAATGTAGGGACTCAATATGAGTTCTCCTGAAGCAGATTTTACTTGGAAAGGTGGTTCTTGGATTCCCCAAGCCACTTGGAGTACACAAACTCTTATTATTCCTACCAGCTCTATGACTTTTGTTCTACAATGGAAAGAGCCAACTGTGATGCTCAATCTGGACAGATTCCTCTATATGAAGGCTTGATTCTTCAAGCTCTTTGGTGCTCGATGTTGCCTGTGGTCAGCTCGGCCCTTTATCTCCTCCGCTTGGCTTTACTGCTCTTTGTGCTCAATCCTCCTCTCAGGGATCACTGTTCACTGTCTCTCTTGGTCGCTTGGACTCTTCGATCTGAATCTCTCTTCTGATCTCTCGTTCACTGTCTCTGCTCATGGCTTTAGCCATTCGACTTCCATTTCTGTTCATTTCCTCTCCTTCCTGCGTCGATTTTCCTATCGCCTGTGTGCTTGGAATTCCCTATTCGACGTCAGCATACTTCTTAGGAAGTAGCCATGTGTCTCCATCGGAACTGCGCCAGCCCGCTTGTCGATTCATTGCTTTCTCCACCGTGGTGGTCAATGGATTCCAAATCCTCTTAAATCGCGGCTTAATCCCCTGTCAATTCCGCTCTGTCTATCAGGTGCAATCTCAGCCGTCCGATCTGGGATCCTCCAAATCCAACGTCATTCGCACGTCGAGCGCGGTTGACTTGCTCGACTGATAACACGTGACATGGCGATTTTTCTCTCTCCTCCACTACCATGCATCGATCGTTGATTGTGATCACTCCACTTTCTCCAAAACCGCTTACCGTTCAAGGGCATCTCGATCAAACCATCGATTTCCAGGCCGTGGGTCCCACCATCGTACGTTGGCACTTTTTAACTTTTTCCGTCGGCGATCCCCTGGCTCCCAACATGACCAATCACTTAACCTCTACCATTTCGGCCCTGTTTTCCCAGCAATGCACGCTAACGCGGATCGAAAACCAACTCCTTTTCCCAATCCGGGGCTCCCAGGGACTATTTTGACCTCCTGCACAGTCTCCATGGGCCTCAGTCAGCGCGCTTTGACCGAGGTCCTCGTCGTTCCACGCTGGTTTCCATGGCCACTGGTTCAGATTGTTCTCGACTATGGTTTGGATTCTTCAAGGATTTTTTCGACCTGTTTTATTCACGGTTCTATGACAGACGTTTATGGATCCGATTCGGATCACGACCTCCCAATTGGAAAGATTTTGGACCACCAAAAGTTGGTTTTCTTCAAGCATCGACTAAGTGAGGAAACTGTTGTCTCACTTGTCCAATCTCAATCCACTTTGCACTGCTCGGCTTCAAACCTTTAAGCCCAATCCTGAGGTATTCCACCTGTCCACTACACTTCATCCTCACCTTCCTGTCCAGCACTGTGTCTTCCTGCAACTCATTAAGATATTCAGGTAGTATGTCATCAACATAAGGTAATTCGCTCTGCTCTTCAAGGTCCTCAATCATTGAAGGTTCAAACAACCTCAAACAGTCTGCATTTACGACTGAGTAGATGTGCATGTAAGCTGGTAGAGCAAGGCAAAAATCATTCTCACCAATCTTCTCAAGTATCCTGAAGGGTCCATACCTGATAGATTTCAGCTTTTTACCTTCACCTTGCATTATGTCCTTGCTGATATATAGCCATAATTGGTCTCCAACTTGGAAACTATGCTCCATCCGATGCTTATCATGCCTAGCCTTGTACTTGGCCTGGCTCTTTTCCAGCTGTTCATGTACTTCCTGATGGATCTCCTGGATCTGTTCAATGAACCTAGTTGCCTTGTCCACATCACTGTGTCCATCAACCCTGGTATCTTTACCAAAGACAAAATCCAAGGGATACCTTGGTATGAAACCAAAACAAGTCTCAAAAGGAGATCTCTGTGTAGAAGAGTGTTTGGCTCTATTGTAAGCATGTTGCACATAGCACAAGTGCTCATCCCAAAGCTTAGGATGTTTGCTACAATATCCTCTCAGTAACTGAATCACTGTCCTGTTAACTACTTCCGTCTGGCCATCTGTTTGTGGATGAAAATTTGTGCTTTTTTTTAATTTGGTGTCCATTAGTTCCCACAGACTTGACCAAAACTTCCCCACAAATCAGGTGTCTCGATTAGATATAATAGAAGCGGGTAATCGAAAATGAACCCATACATGTTCAAAGAACAATTTTGCAGTTTGTTCAGTTGTAATCTACAGGGTACTAAAATACACATTTTGCTGAACCTATCCACAACAACATATAGATAGTCATGACCTTTCCTAGGTTTAGGCAGCCCCCCAACAAAATCCATGGAAATGCTTTCCCAAGGGTGAGAAGGAACTGGCAAGGGAGTGTACAAGCCTAGTTTCCTGTTGTTGGGCTTGCTTTTAGCACACATAGCACACCCCTTTACATATCTAGAAACTGTCTCACTCATTCTCGGCCAATAGCAGAACCTTTGTAGTTGTGCAACTGTTTCACTTACCCCAAAGTGACCTGACATCAGAGAAGTGTGGGCTACCCTAATTATCTTTACTCTTTCAATTTGTGGAATGCAGAGTTTCCCGCAATGATATAAGAGTCTGTCCTTCACATGATAGTCCAATTCTTCCACTCTTTTTCCTTGACTCAAAGTTGCATACACATCTTTAAAGTCCATGTCTTGAGCATATTGTTCTATGTAGCTTTCATGCAGCAAAGAATTATGCTTAAGTATGGTAGATGCATTTATAATGGGTCTAGATAACATATCTGCAACCATGTTATGTATGCCCTTTTTATATCTGATGACTAAATGGAACTGTTGTAGAAAACCCATCCATCTGTAATGTCTTGATTGTTGCAGCTTAGTTTGGGAGTGTAGATATTGAAGTGGTTGATGATCAGTGTGTATTACTGTCTCTTTTCCCATTAAGTAATGTTTCCACTTTTTCACACTCTGAACTAACGCATACAATTCTTTATCATAGGCAGGATAGTTAACCACTGCAGGATTAAAAGTCTCATAATGATAACATATGGGTTTATTGTGTTCTGTCAACACTACTCCCATGGCATAGTCACTAGCATCAGTTTGGATCTCAAATGGTCTTTGTAGATCTAGCAGTGCTACTACAGGGGCTGTATTAATTTTTTCTTTCAAGGTGTCGAAGGCTTTTTGTTGTTTGCCTCCCCACTGAAACACCTTGTTCAATCCTGTCAAAGCATGTAAGGGAGTTGCAATTGAGGAAAATTTTGAAATGAACTTCCTCCAATATTGTGCTGCTCCTAAGAAGCTTCTCACTTCTGTAGCAGACTTGGTTTTAGGCTAGTTTACAATGACTACCACTTTAGAGGGATCTATTTTCAATTCACCTCCCCCTACTATATGACCCAAATAATTTAGAGAGGTTTTGCCAAATTCACATTTGAAGAGTTAACATAAAGTTTTTCTCTTCTCAAAACATCTAATATCTGCTTAACATGCTTTAAATGTTCTTCCCACGTTTTACTAAAAATCATAATGTCATCTAGATACAAAATAACAAAATCGTCAAGAAAAGGTCTGAGTACATCATTCATTAATCTCATGAAAGTAGCAGGAGCATTAGTTAGGCCAAAAGGCATAACCAACCATTCATACAATCCTTGCTTTGTTTTGAAAGCAGTCTTCCATGCATCTTGCTCTGCAACTCTGACCTGATGGTATCCACTGTGCAAATCCAGCTTGGTGAAATAAACAGTTTCCTTCAATTGATCTAAAAGATCATCTATGCGAGGAAGGGGATAACGATTTTTGATTTTTATCTTATTCAATGCTTGGTAGTCAATGCACATTCTCCACGAGCCATCTTTTTTTCTCACCAAGACGATGGGTGATCCACATGGTGATGTGCTAGGCCTGATGAGCCCTTTCTCGAGCAACTCCTGCACCTGCCTCTTGATTTCAACATTCTCTAAGGTAGACAACTTGTACATCCCAATGTTAGGCAAAGGAACATCTTGCTGCAAAATAATATCATGTACTATTCCATTTTTCGGTGGCAGACCTTTAGGTTCTTGAAATAAGACATCATATTCTGAAACAATCTTTTCTATATCAGCTTGCTGATCAGCATTACAGCCCTCAAATACATTGGTTTTATCAGATTTCTTTTCCTTTACAACCATTAGTAAGAACTGTTTGCTTGAATTTATCATTCTTTTCATCTATCCTGAGTTAATGAGAGTGTAATTATTCTTGAGCTTATGAGCTCTTACAAAGTATTCGATTCCATCTTTAACAAGTAGATACTTGTTCTCAGCTCTCTAGAAAATAGCTTTTCTATCATACAAGTAGGGACTTCCTAAAACAATTCCACATATATCTAAAGGAATCATATCTAACTCAACCTCATCTACAAATGCTGACCCAAAAGAAACTTGAGTTTGCACTGTCTAGTCACTTGTAGTTGTGCTTTATCATTCAACCATCCTAATGGGTATGGCTTCTTATGAGGTGTAGTTGTTAATCCCAATTTCTTTACAATTGCTTCAGAAATTAAAGTTACTTGAGAGACACTGTCAAACAAAGTATCAATCTTTTGATTTTTGGAAACAATTTGAATATGGAAAAGCTCATGCCTTTTTCTCTCATGTTCTTCATCAATAACAGATTTAGTAGAATTACTAGTAGATGCTTCAAAATTCTTACCTTTTATACCTGTGGCTGCAATGATTGTTCCATCTCCCGAGTCTGACCCCAAATCTTTCTGAATAACTGCAACAGTTTTCTTCTTCTTGCCCTCGGACTTCTTAGGCCTCAGCTTTGGATGCAGAATCCAATAGTGCTCATCATCATGCCCCTCTTTTTTACAGTGAGTGCATGAAGCTTTTCCTTTTTGTGCAGTATTATCCTTCCTTGCTTTCCACTTCTTCTTTCTTTTCTCCTTGCTCTTGCTTACAGTGGGTTGGGATGGTCTCCCAACTTCTGGATTTCCATTCCTTCCTCTAGCTTCTAGATGAGTAGCTTGTATAGATACCTCATCTATACTAGTGGGATTAAACATGAGGATGGTATGTCTCATGTAGCTGTGTAGACCACCAATGTACTTCAAAAGAGTTTCTAGTGAGTCTAATGAGATGCCCAACATCAATGCTCTCGTTCTAAATTCTTTAGTATATCCTTGCACACTTTTCCCTCTCAACTGCCGAAGAGTTTTCCAACTAATCATGGCTTGTTGCATGTAGGCCAATGGATAGAACTGCTTTCTGATGGCAGAGAGAAAGTCACTCCAGACAGAGATGGTCTTACCATGCTTTTTCACATCAGCTTGGGTTCTGCCTTCCCACCAAAACAAGGCAGTGCCTCCTATGCGTAAGCTTGCTAATTGAATCTTACTCTTGTTCGAGTCTATGTTCTGTACCCTGCAATACACATCAATTTGTCTTATCCAGTTGTCCAACTTTTCAGCATTCAACTCTCCATCATATATAGGCAAATCAAATTTAACATATAACTTAATCAAAGATGCTTTCTTATTATGCACAGGGCTACTAGGAGGTGTAGGAAAGCTTTCTTCTTTTCCCTTTCCTTTTGAGTGGTCATGGGAATGAGATTCATCTTCTTCTTTATCTTGCTTAGAGCCTGATGAATCTTCATCCTGATGCTTTCTAAAGTGCCTATACATTTCTTCTACCATAGACTTTATAGCTAGGAAACTTTCTATGAATTGAGGGTTTCGCCCTATAGAACCTACTTCTGACATTGTCTTCCAAGAATGGACTCTCCCAATTTCAAGATTAGTTTCCACCAACTCTCCTTCTCCTAATTTGAGCTTTGATCTCGTGATCATCCACAGCTAAACCAACACAGCTTGTCTAACCTTACAGCCTAGAGCTCTGATACCACTTGATTTGATAATCACCCTGTGAGTGACCTTAGTTGAAGATTTATTAAACAAAAGGTATTACAGACTCATGTGCTAGTGTGTGTTTTGTTTTATTGAAACAACGGATCGATTAGATTGCCAATACACAGACATTTTTAATGGAAAGGCAGCAGAGAAATACAGTAAGAAATACTAGAAACAAACAATTTTTAATAAGGAGTTCACCCTAGTCTCCAGGGCTACGTCTCTGGTCCAGCTTCAGTGGTGGCATTATTTTATTGTGTCTTTAAGAAAAGAATTACAAATGCAGGGACTCAATATGAGTTCTCTTGAAGCATATTTTGCTTGGTAGGGTGGTTCTTGGATTCCCCAAGCCACTTGGAGTACACAGACTCTTGTTCTTCTTACGAGCTCTGTGACTCTTAGTTTACAGTGGAAAGAGCCAACTGTGATGCCCAATCCGGACAGATTCCTCTATGGGAAGGCTTGATTCTTCAAGCTCTTTGGTGCTCGATCCTACCTGTGGTCAGCTTGGTCTTCTGTCTCCTCTGCTTGGCTTTACTACTCTCTATGCTTAGTCCTCCTCTCAGGATTCACTGTTCACTGTCTCTCTTGGTTGCTTGGACTCTTCGATCTGAATCTCTTTTCTGATTTCCCGTTCACTGTCTCTACTCATGGCTTTAGCCATTCGACCTCCGTGTCTGTTCATTTCCTCTCCTTCCTGCGTCGATTTTCTTGTCGCCTATGTGCTTGGAATTCCCTGTTCGACATTAGCATAACGCTCAGGAAGTAGCCACGTGTCTCCATCAGAACTACACCAGCCTGCTTGTCGATTCGTTGCTTTCTCCACAGTGGCGGTCAACGGATTCCAAATCCTCTTAAATCACAGCTTAATTCCGAGTCAATTTTGCTCTGTCTATCGGGCACAATCTCAGTTGTCCGATCTGGGCTCCTCTAGATCCAACGTCATTCACACATCGAGCGCGGTTGACTTGCTTGACCGATAACGCGTGATCGCGGTAGTCTTTCTCTCTCCTTCGCTGCCACCCGTCGACCGCTGATTGTGATTGCTCCGCTTTCTCTAGACCCGCTTACCGTTCAAGGGCGTCCCAATCAAACCGCCAGTTTCCAGGCCGTGGGTCCCACCGTCATACATTGGAACTTTTTACCTTTTTCCGCCCACGGTCCTGTGGCTCCCAATGTGACCGAGTGCTTAGGCCTTACCATTTCAGCTCTATTTGCCCATCAATGCATAAAAAAATAGCTCCTTTTCCCGATCCGAGGCTCCGAGGGGCTATTTTGACCTTCTGCGCAGTCTCCATGGGCCTCGGTTAGTGCGCTTTGACCGAGGTCCTCGTCGTTCCACGCCGACTACCATGGCCACTGATTCAGGGAATTTTCAGTTGCTGTTTGGATTCTTCAAGGATTTTCTCGACCTGTTTTAGTCACGGTTCTATGACAGTCATTTATGGATCCGATTCGGATAAACGAAAAAGTCATGCCTAAGCTAATATGTAGAGTCCTATGCATGAGTTAAGCCCCTATGAAATTTGGGTGATTTTTTTATGAATTGTGTGTGAGGAACTAAACTATGTTGTCTAAGCCTATGTGGTGAATGCGAGCCTTAGTGGATGAATGAATCCTTGTGGTGCTTTTTGTAAGCTAATAAGCCACATGGACAGGGAAATCTATGTCATTGTGGTTGTAAGAGCCCTCGTAAAGAATCCATATAATAAAGTTAATAAAGGAAAAATAATAACCATGGTCATGGGACACATATTCCAATATGAAGGTTGGGAAAAAACATAGTGATGGGGATCACTTGTGATTAATTAATGGCTATGGAAATTGGCAAAGGAAATAACAAAGTATTTGGAAAGGAAAAACAACATTAATTAACATTTTATTTATGAAAATAATGGAAAATAGGATAAAACAGAGGTGAAAATGAAGGAAAATAATGTAAAATGAAGAAAATATAAACCTCATTAATAAAAAAGCAGAGGAAAATGAAGGAAAATCATGTAAAATGAAAATAATAGAAACCTAATTAATAAAAAGGCTTCTAAGGATCAATTTGTATCTTTTTGTCACTTTAGTTTTGGAGCTCTCATTTTCTACTCTCTCTCTCTCATACTCTTGGACATTTAGAGTTTTCTTGTAACACTCTTGGAGGAATGTGGCATACTTGGGATTTGGAGCAAGAAGGAAAAAGAAGAGCAGGAAAGCGCAAGAGGACATCGAGATCAACAACTACAATGGATTTTTCTTACAGGTACCGAGTTGCATGTATGATTTCCTTGCTAGTTCTGACATGCATGTTGTTTCTTGACTATGATCTATCATTGGCGTGGAGGATTTCCTTGAGTGATAGTGGATTTTCCTAGCCTTGCCATTTCTTGGATAACCATGGTGTTGAGGTTGTCTTTCCTTTTGTTTTCTTCTTCGTTCTCATTTTCCTTATGGTTATGGGTTGATTTACTAGTTTCCGGAAGCCTTGGTTGGACAAACCCTCTAGAAGCTCTGTAACAACTTGAGTTGAGGTATTGGTCCTAGAACACTTGGTTGGACAAATCCTATGGAAGCCCTTGGTTGATTGAGTTACTAGTCCTCGAAGCCTTGGTTGGAAAAATGCTTTGGAAGTCTGACAATAGCTATGGGTTGAGTGCCTAGTCCTCGAAGCCCTAGTTGGAACAAACGCTTTAGGGCCCTAGACAACTTATGTAAGAGACCAGTTTGGTGATGGTTAGCGATGTCCGGCTGTGAGGTTGAATCTCTAGTTGAGGGTTGAGGTGGTTTGGCCTCTAGAAGCCCTATATTGGTTTTCTTTGATTTGTTCCATGAGATCTCACATTCATGATTGGAATACGGCATGGGGGTGATTGGATGAAAGAGAGATTTGGTTCAGCCCAATCTGTGGTCAGGAGGTGTATAGATGCAATGAGCCCACTCTTTATAAAAAATGAGATTGGCAATGTAAAATTCTTATAGTTTGTCTTTATGTTGATTATATGATATGTACTAGAAATATGTTATATGACTTCAAAGCTTCCATGAAAAAAGAGTTTGAGAAGACAAAGCTTGGTTTCATGAAGTACTTTTTGAGAACTGAAATTTAGAAATCCACTCAAGGAATTTTTGAATGTCGATAAAAGTATGCTACAAATATCATAAACAAGTATAGGAAGGATAAATTAAAACCAATAGAAACACATATTGCAATAGGATCAAAATTCAACAATTAGGATGAAGGACCAACAGTTGATTCAACACTTAATAAGAGGCTTTCAAGCAACCTCATGTTCCTTACTACAAGTAGGCTTGATGTTATCTATGCAACGAGTTTCATTTCCAAATTTATGGATTCTTCCAAGGACTTTCATTGAAAAGATGGAAATGAATTTTAATGTATATTACATGTATAACTAACGATAGGATGTGGTACATAACTTATGAAGACAACACATTTACAGGATACATAGACATGACTTTGTTGATACAACTAATGATAAGAAAATCACCTCATGATATGATTTTCATTTAGGCACAAAATTGATCTCATAGGCATCTAAGAAATAGTTCATTGTCTCAATATCTTCTGTAGAAGAAGAGTATGTAGTAGCTCCTATAACAGCATGTCATGTAGTATGACTAAAGAGACTCTTGAAAGATTGCACATGTGGAGAAGGAACTAACTTCTATTTTTTGTGACAAGAGTTCAATACTCCATTGTCAAAGAACCACGTGTTTCACCAAAAAAACCAAACACATTGACACTTGACATCACTTCATTCATGATCTTGCCAACAGTGGTGACATTTTCCTTGAAATTTGTGGATCTTGAGATTAGCTAGCAGGCATATTCACCAAACAATTGGAAGTAATTGTTTTTTAGTTTAAGATATCACTTAGGCATTGTCAATGTTAAATAATATTAAAGCATGTAATTTCACTTGTTGACCAAATTTGATTATTGATTTAGTTGGTTTTGCTATAATTGATTAGATAGAAAGATGTTAGAAATTTCAAGCTATATTGTTATTTTTCTATTTAATGTTGAAAAAAAACAACTAATCCCTAATAAATTTTCCAATTTACATATATATTTTTGCTTATAAGTTAACAAAATTTAGAAAATAATAATTTTATATTAATATTAAAATATCTTACCTATAAAAGTAAAAATATATAAATACGGATTGATAATTTAAAAAACAAAAATATATAAAATGACTCATTGATAATTTAAAAAAAAAAATCATCTCCTTTCCCAACATCCTCACATTGATCGTAAAATTCTAAAGAAAGCTCTCATTAAGTGTGTTTTTCCTGGATTTAGTTTTAGTTAATTGCTTTTAATATGTAAAAATAAATCTCCTCTCCTTTTTCAAAATCCTCATATTGACGATAATTCTTTTACGCAGAAAAGAAGTGAACTCAAGTGTGTGTTTCCTAGGCTTAACTTAATTGCCCAGAGATAATTCGGCTGTATATTTGATTTTCGATATATTTGATCCAATTAAATTCAAATTCACATAGTGTATATTCGATCTAATTAAATTTGAATTAAATTCAAATTCACGTAGCGTTTATTTGCAAAGCAAATTTGATTCCAATTTAGATTTAGTTTTAGTTTTGATATCTTTGACCAAACCAAATTCAAATTTATATAAATCTTTATACAATTCAATTTTTCTGAGTGGTATGAGCTTGAATTTAAGAGTTTTTAGATATTAGTAAACTTCCAAATCATTATCATTATTTTTATGAGTGGTGCCAAAGTGAATCTGTAATTATTAGTAAACTTCCAAACCATTATCATTATTTGTATGACTAGTCTCAAGATGAATCTCAAAATAATCCCTGAGTACATGATCCATTCCCACTAAAATAAATATAAAAATCTAACAATTATAAATATCAAAATAATCCAATAAATATTAGTAAATTTTCACACCATTATCATTATTTTTATAAATAGTCTCAAGATGAATCTCAAAATAATCCCTAAGTACCTGATCCATTCCCAATAAAATGAGTATGAACAAAATAAGTATAAAAATCTACCCATTATAAATATTAGGAAAAGACACCAAAGTCCTGAAATAAAGTATGTGAAATTATATTATTTAGTTCTCTCATCTGACTCATATTATAATTTTAATAATTTATTATAAATTTAAAATTCTTCTGAATGAAGAAATATATATATTTAAATTATGGCCGGGTGCTATCTGATGCTTTATTTCAACTATTTTAGTTGCTATCATAACTTATTACTTCTGATCTATCTGATGCTTTATTTCAACTATTTTAGTTGCTATCATAACTTATTACTTCTGATCCATCTACTTTTTTGACTTTCATTGTTGCAGACCCACTAAATCATAAACACGGAACTCCATCTTCATGCTTCCGCTCACTAAGATTTAACTAAAAAAAATGTGCAAAATTCATAACATGTTCATGCTCACATCTTTCTTTGATGACCATTTCCTGCTTCGTGTTTGCAAGGTTCCAGTAAGTACGCCCGTATGTCTAAACCCAGTACATCGATAGAAATTGGGTTTAGTTTTAGTTTTTGTGAGAAGTTAGAAAGGTTAATGACAAACTGTAAATATTTTACAGTGCTAATAGAGGTAGAATGTGTAATGATGGAAACTTTGGGTGTCAATCTTGAAATAACATCCACGCCATATGCTGCTATGCTTAATTTATGGAGAGATTCACGTTAGTACAATAATGGAGAAAATTTTAGAATTGATATTATTTAATTTTTGTTATGTATTGGTATGGTTAAAATTATGTTTTAATTAAATTTTAAATTTAGTTAAGTTTATTTCTATGAGAGGTAGTCGTAATAGTTCACATTGCAATCATCACTTCCACGGCTTACACCCAGTAACAGGATTTCCGAGGAGGTCACCCATCCCAGATCGCGCCTCTGGTTCAAGCACGCTTAACTATGGAGTTTTCCCCACAATCAAGCCCACTTAGCATGCTACACCATTTGCAAAACCTTAGCAAGTATTGTGCCTCAACCATTCAAGTAGAGTTCCCTTCAAGCTTTTGAATTATGTATTCACGGTTTCCTTAGTGCATTATATTAGATATCATTTTCTGGGATTCAACTACGTTAAGTAAGTCATTCATCTATGACCATTTCCATGAGAGGTAGTTGTAACTCACTAATTTCTCTTTATTATGGGGAAAACTCCACAGTAAAGGACGCTTGATTGTGGGCAAGCTAAGTGGGATTGATTGTGGGGAAAAATCTACAGTTAAGCGTGCTTGAGATAGAGGAGATCTAGGATGGGTGACCTCCAGGGAAATCCTAGTTACTCGGTACAAGCCCCAGATGTGATGATTGACGCTATATGATTTATTTCACTAGTTTCAATCCAACTTCTTCACCTCCGTGAGCATCACCCGATGCAATGACTGCTAAGTGGACTATTCAAAAATCATGAGAAATTACTGAGTACGACTACCTCTCATGGAAATGGTCATAGATGAATGACTCACTTAATGCAGTTGAATCCCAAAAAATGATATCTAATATAATGCAATGTGGAAACCCCCAATACTTAATTATAAATGCATTTTAAAGCTTTTATTTTTATTATTTTGTCTTCCATTTTATGTCTTGGTATCTTGGTATCATAATTTAGGTTAGTGTTCGACACAATTGAGTGTTAACTTGTTGGAGGGTTGTGGAATTGTGAGAAAGGAAGAATGTTGTGTATTAAAATTGTTGCATTCATCAAGATTGGTGTGGTTATTGGGCGCAATTATGTAAAGACTAGTGTGGGTGCTTAGCATGAGATGCTATGTAAGTAAGGACTAGTGTGACCAACTAGTGAATAGTGAAGGAGTTGGTGCATTGAGTGCGAGGCATGATTGTTGTGTGTGTTGGGTAAGAGTTGGTTGTGTGTGAGTAGATATGAAATGTGGGAAAATATGTGTTTTTGTCTGCACAAGTCCCTGAAAAGTTGTAAAAGTGAGGGGGATCGAGGAAAAGAACGAATGGGAGCATCTACGGGCAAGTGTTGAGGTAATCAATGACTACCCCACTAGCATGGGATCAATTGTTATTTGAAGAGAGCTTTTTATGATGACATGCTTCAGCAACCTTTATGTGTGGAAACCTGTTGGTACACTTAGGTTGCAGGAAAGCACTCTTAATAGAAGATGAAAAAATTATAATGACCATAAATCTCTATCTAGGGATACTTTAGGAGGTAATTTATTGGTGTAATAATTTTTATTATTATTTTATTTTAAATTTATGTGTAGTAAAATGACTAATCCTTTTGTTAAATCCCATTTATATAAATCGAACAAGTCAGATGGGTTAAATTATGTGAATTAGAAGTTCAAGCTTCAGACCTCACCAAAAAGGGAAAATGTTTGTCCCATTGTATCTCGATAAGAAACAAACTTGTAGCCACTGCAAACCCAGTTCAAGATAGGGAGTGGTTTGAAAGAAAAGAAAAGTTCCTCTTAGAATTTCAGAGAAGGACAATTTCTTCTGCATATCAAGAATGCTACATGTTCAAGGAGACTTGGGATACCTTTAAAGGTTTGTATGAAATAACCAATACAGAGTTAGTTTGATTCTTAAAATGTAAATTAATTTCAATGAAAATGGAGGGGAATGAGAGTATAAATAATACTATTTCTAGAATTAAAGATTTGAATGACAAACTAGGTGATATTGGAGAAAAGGTCTCTAGCACAAGTCTAGTAGCTATAACATTGAGTGGTACGTTAGAAAAATATTAGAGGTTTATCATAGGTCTTGCAGCATGAGAAACAACTCTAACATTTGATGAACTCAAACATATTCTTTTGCAAAGGAAGAATTCAAACTTGGCATTGATGGTGAAAGGGAAACAACCTTCCAAAGGATAACCATGGGAATAAGATAAGGGAGGAAAACCACTACATGTAAAACCACCATATATAAATCCACAATATTTAAAACCACCATATGAAAAGCCACATCAAGGTATAACACCACCGAATTTTGATGCTAATGATAGAAGGAATGATGCATACTTTTATTGTGGCAAGTTTGGACAATGTGCTAGATTTGCTTTAAAAAGAAGTATCATGGGTGGCAGTGTAAAATAAGGGATACTAGTCATTTAATTGTATATAAAGGAGAAACATTGAATGATGACTTAAATAAATCTCAAAGTATTTATTTCATATGCGGCCTTATCCACTGAAATAAATAACTAAAATTCATGGTTTATTAATTTTGGTGCCTCCATACATATATCTTGTAATAAGAACTAGTTTGAAAATTATCATGAAACAAATAATGGTGCTAACATATATTGTGGATATGATTTCTCACCTCAAATTAAGGCATATGGCGATGTATCAATGGCATTACTGAATGGATGTACTAAACATATTCAAAATATGATTTATATGCCTAGTATTAAGAAGAACTTAATCGTAGTTTCTACCATAACAGATCACGATTTGAAGGTAGAACTTGTAAATTCACATTATGTGGTAAAAAATATGTGAGATAATTACAATGTTATTTCAACTTGAAAATGAGTTGCAAACTTGTATATGATTGATGTGATGAACAACACAAGCATTGGAAACTACAACCTTTACAGCAAAATATTTATGGCACCAAAGATATGTCACCTTAACTATCATGATTTTCTACTACTTCAAAAAAAGGAATGATGGATAGACTTCCATTGCTTGAAGATGAACATAGTACATGTGAAGAGTGTGTGTTAGAGAACTTTTATAAGGAAGAATTATTGTTTGATATAGATAAAATAAAAAGAGACATTTTTTAACTTGTCCTTACAAATGTGTGTGGTACTATGTAGCAAAATCACTTGGAGGAGCATACTATTTCTTGATCTTCATTAATGATTGCACAAAATATATATGGGTTTACTTTATGAGAAAGAAAAGTGATGTATTTAAATGCTTTAAATATTTTAAAAATATGAATAAGAAGAAAACAATTAAATACAACAAGATCCTCCCCTAGATGCGGGTGGCAATTATGGCGATTATGGTGATGAGACGGGGCGATGGTGGGCGAGGCAGCCACATGGCCCTCTGAAACCATCCCAAGATAAACATGAATGATATTCATGGCACCTTGCAGGCGGCATTTAATGCTTGCTCCAGCCGAGGCAACGCCATTACCTGCATAACCATGGAGCCAGAGAACATTCGAGTCATTCTGCCCATGTTTCATTGTGCTTGCCCTCCACAGGTGGGAGAGCCGACTGAGCGAACCAGCACTGGGTGCAGATGCTGGATTGTGTGTTGTTTGGACTTGGGTAATGGCTTCCACCATTCCCATACAAACCTTTGCAATTCGACTCTTGTCCCTCAGCACTTTGTAACCTCTACACAAAATTCCTCTGTCAATTCTTCTTCCGCCTCCCTTCACTCTTTAACTGCTCCTATATCCACCATGGTTCACCACCAAATGCACAACCGACGTGGTGGCACACACGGCGGAAGCTCTCGCTCCCTTGCTTTGCATAGCCACAATTCGGCTTCCCTTGCCTTCTTAGCTGAAAATCCCCGCCAGTATAGTATTGCAGGTCAGTATCCGAATACCATAAGTGGTAGAGGTAGAGCTTTCCTCCACTGCTCAAGACACAACGAGGTGGTAGTGCGCACTGCTACCTTTCCTCTGCCTCTGCATCAGGTCCCTCACACGACGCAGTTCTGGTTCCGTAGCTCTTTGAATTACCCGATTATTGTTGCCACTGTCTCCATATCCATTTCTAAAGAGACTGAGTAGCAAAATCCAATGACTATTTCCATGGAGGATACGAACAGAACGAGCCCAAGCCGGAACAGAGACAACAATGAAGAGTTGGAAGGTAATGGAGGTCGAAACAGAAGACATGGGAAAGCCATTGCTGGTAGCTTGCATGATGATTTGGGTGTTCCAAGTGACATGCTAGCCGTGGAAAGCCGTCTGGAGGACACATCGCACCCACAGGTTGAGGCTGGAAGCAGGGAGGGAGAACATTAGGCAGCGGGACGTGGCGATGTGGACAGCCCGGATGACTAGGCGTGTCTTATCGTGGAGGAACCTACTCCGGATGACCTTGCGACATGTGTCACTTCTGACAGGTGGCATTTCATTTAGTTCTGGGTATAGTTTTGTCCTGCTTATGTGTCCTCAGAGTAATCTGTTGGTTGGTTGGTCTAGTCAGGACAAACTGTTGTTTTTCCGGGTGGTTTTGTTGTTTTTTTTTATAGGTGGGTTAAATCTGGTTTTATTTTGGACATTTCTACTTTTGGACTAGTTTCCCCTTTGTAGGGGCAGTCTAAGACAATTTTCATGGTTGTGTGCTGATTAAGGTCGAGACGCTTTACGGCCCGGATACTCTGTAACTTTTTTGTATTATATCAATAGATTAACCTTACTTAGAAAAAAAAAGATACAGCAAGATCCTCTAATTAGATCAAGGGGGGAAATATACATCAAGTGCATTCATCAAGTATTGAAAAACCTATGGAATCGTGCACTAGTTCATGGTGCCACATACTCCATAAAAAAATGAAGGCGTTGAAAGAAAGAATAGAACCTTAGTGGAATCTGCATGAAACATGATAAAAGGTAAAAATCCTACCAATGACTTTTGGGCAAAAGCTGTTAGTACTAGTGTTTATTTGAAAACTAAGATTCCAACTAAAAGTTAAGTCCATAAAACTCCTTTCAAAGCTCTTTATGGCTATAAAAAAAACTAGTAAGCCATTTGAGAATATTTAGAAGTAAATCACTTTCTCATGTTCCTAAAAAATATAGGAAAAAACTTGATGCAAAATCATCTTATGGAATTGTATTGGTTATTGTTGTTACATAATTAATTAATTATGTACTTGGGGCAGGATCAATGACATGCCCCTTCTCAAAAAGGTTCCCGAGGGCTTATTTAGCCATGGTCCTTCTTGTAAAATCATCATTCAATATATATATATATATTGAGTTTTAATGTTCTAGGTGGTATGAGAGCCAGTCACTCCTACAGCTCTTGTTTGTTGTCCAACGACATTGATCATTTTTTTTCCACCATTCCCAACAACTTTATTCTCTATTCCACTCCACCCCTCACCACATTGTCGATCTGCTCCTTTTCTCTCCATCCCTCACTGCATTGTCAATCCGCTCTGTCCAAACCCCATCCTCCAGTCTTCTGCACCACTGACCACCATCCCTACTGCACTCACATCCAAATCTCTGGTTAACGTCGTTGTCACCATGTCCAATCTTAGTTAACGATGTTGTTTGTTGAGCCAATAAACACCGCACTTTGATTTTATAATCGTGGTCATTAAATATTAAATGTATACTATATAGTTATATAATATAGCAATAGAGTTATATATATTTAATGTAGTTAATAACTATATATATATTTAATGTATTTATTAAAAAAAAAATTAGGGTCAAGATAAGAAAAACGGTTAAGCTAGATAAGTATACTCCACCTCATACCCGATTAATGTCTTCATCAATGTCGATGCCTAATTTTAATAATAATAAAAAATGATAGATATCGAGACTAAGGTGATGGGACACGACAAAAACATCAAGGAGCTCTATAATACAACAAAGAGAATAGAAAGTCAACTCAATCAGGACCATAATGAATTCAAAAAGGATCATGAAATCCTTTCAAATAAAGTGAATCTAAATCATATTCAACCAATGGTGAGTTTGACTTATATTTGTGACAAGTTGAAGATTACACCCAGTCAAATACCCCAGAATAATGAAGAAACTCAACATCTCAATTCTCTAGATTCGTCAAAATCGTCATAATCACATGAGAAACCTGAGTCTCTAAAAGCATCGTCCATACCCCATCAACGAAATAGTAACACAAATCTCAAAATATGCTTCTTGCGAATTAATACATTCTCTTAACTCCAACAGCTGTGACATATCAACAAAGAGAAAAACTTTAACTCTCCAAATTTGACGGTAACGAGAAGTGAAACGTTGCATGGTTCAATAAAGCAAAAGAATATTTCGAGATTTATAGTATTGATAATGAGGATGAAAAGGTCATGCATGCATCCATGCAAATGGAAGATGATGCATATAATTGGTATATGTGGTGGAAAAAGGCGGCACTTGCTATCAGTTGGAGGAAATTCAAAAATGCATTCTTTAAAAGGTTCCAAGGTGTCAAGGAAGAAGAGTTATTCTCGACACTCAGTAGACTACAAAGAAAAGGATATGTGGACGAATACGCCCAACAATGGGAGGCATTAGCTACATGAGAACCTAGATTTTCAGTAACACGTCTCATTCAGTCATACACTATGGGACTTAAACCCCATCTCCAGGCTGTGCTCGAGATTCATGAAATCACTTCTATAGAGGTAGCAAGACATAAGGAAAAATCTACTAAAAAGAAGCACGAAAAGATGCAATGGTCAAAAGTTGAAAGAGTATATTCGAGATGAAGATTTTCTCAAGCTGCGAACACGAATAACACAAAACATGTTCCACCACATCTTCATGAAGGAGAAAAAACTAACTTGGAAATGCAAAGAATGAAAGAGGGAAATTGTAGACTTTGAGGCGAAAAATGGGATCCTAGACATAGATGTGCTAAAGGAAAAGAAATGCGGAACTTGTATAAATTTGAAGCAACTAATGATTCAGTCAATGAAGAATCAAACGTAGAAGAAATCGAGGATTCTCCATAATTTTCTAAAGAACTAGATAACGAGAATATTCTAGAATTGTCATTATCGGCTATGATAGGTATATCGTAGCCGCAATCATTAAAATTAAAAGGGAATATCAAGAAGAGAAACATAATGGTTCTGATCGATACTAGTAGTGCCCACAATTTTTTGGACTCAACTATGGCAAAAAGACTCAACATTTTCACATTTTCCATGCCCAACATGAAGGTTATGGTAGTTGATGGTAACAAAAATCAAAGGGTAGGGAAATGTCATAAAGTCAAATTACATATTCAAGACTATAAACTAGAGTCTTCGTTCTACATTGTATCATTAGGAGGAGTGGATGTGGTCCTAGGTATCCAATGGCTTCAAACACTAGGTACTTACACTTCCAACCATCAAAATAAATTTATTAAATTTAACTGGGAAGGGCAAAAATATAAGTTATATGGGTTCCAACACCTTGAGAATCAAATTGTATCATCATCCGAGAGGATGAAAACTATCTGAAAAGAAGCATAAGCTTATTCAGTACAATGTCATCAATTCGAAATGTTAACTTCAAATCTAGTCAATGAAGAAGCACCGAAGGTCCAAGAGCTAATTCAAAAGCAAAAAAAATTGTTCGAAGATCTTCCAATGAAGTTTCCTCCTAAAAGAGAAATCAAGAATACAACCAAAGTCAAATCAAGATCAAATCCCATCAACATCAAGTTGTATTGATATCCACATCATCAAAAAAATGAAATTGAAAGATTAGTCCAGGATCTTTTAAAATGTGACATTATCACAAAAACTAGAAGTTTGTATGCTGCTTTAGTTGTATTAGTTCGAAAGAAAGATGGATCATTTAGACTATGCATCGATTATCGAGGACTAAACAAGATAACAATTAAAAACAAGTTTGCAATCCCTTTTATCGATGAAATTTTGGATGAACTACATGGAGATAAATACTTCTCAAAATTGGACTTAAGATCAGGGTATTACCAAATCAAAATAACGCTTGAATACCTAGCAAAAACTATGTTCTGAACCACATGAAGGTCATTATGAGTTTAAAGTAATGTATTTTGATTTAATCAATTCATCGACAACATTCCAAGCTACTATGAAAGATCTATTCCGTCCATATCTAAGGAATTTTGTGTTAGTGTTCTTTGATGACATTCTAATTTATAGTAAAACATGGAAGGAGCACCTACAACATTTGGAGCAAGTCCTTAATGTATTATAAGACCATCAGTTCTATGCTAAAATTTCCAAATGCACTTTTGGGAAAGAAGAAGTAGAGTATCTGAGACATATAATATCCAAAGAAGTAGTTAAAGTAGATCCTAATAAGATCAAGGCTATAAGGGAATGGCCCAAACCAGTTAATATCTCTAAGCTAAGAGGATTCTTAGGATTGACCAGATATTATCGAAGATTTATAAACAAAATATGCCCATATAACTACACCCCTAACGAACCTTGTAACGAAGAACACATTTTGATGGAATGATGAAGCAGAAAAGTGTTTTGAAGACTTGAAGGAATTTGTGTCTAATGCCCTTGTATTGGAAACTCCAAACTTCTCAAAACCATTTGTAATTGAGTGTGATGATTCCGATTTTGGTATAGGAGCAGTACTAATGCATGAATGCCACCCAATCATGTTTGAAAGTAGGAATCTCAATAAGAAAGAATGTCTAAAATCTATATACAAAAAGGAAATTCTTGCTATTATGCATGCATTAGTCAAATGAAGAATATCTCTTGGGATGTAAGTTCTTAATATGAACAAATCATAATGGTCTTTCAACATCTCCTCGAACAGAAAACACTATCTACAGAACAAAAAAAAATGAATTGAAAAAATCATTGCCTTTGACATGGATATATTACATAAGAAAGGGAAAGATAACATAATAGTTGATCATTTGTCTTGGAAAGATGAAGAACCATCATTACTTGCAGTTTCCGTTGTTGTTCCCAATTGGCTTAATGAAATTCGAAGCGAATATGAAAAAAGATCCAAAAAAAAGTGCTATAATCATTAACCTTCCTTAGAATTCAAAATTTGAATGGAAAAACGATATTCTATGATACATGGGAAGAATGTATCTCACTTCAAATTCCAAATTTAAAGCCAAGATTCTTAAAGAGTCGCATGATTCACTATCAAGCAGAAACGTAGGATTCTTTAAAACCTACTATAGTCCATGCTAGTCATTCTTTTGGAGGGGTATGAATAATGAGATTCAAAAATATGTAGCAAAATGTGATCAATGTCAACAAAATGAAAGTGAAAACATTATGACCCCAGGGTTGCTCCACCCCTTAAATATCCCAAACCAAAAAGGGAAGAAATATCAATGGATTTTATTCAAGGATTACCCATGTGAGACGGGAAAGATAAAATTCTTGTAGTAGTAGATAGACTAACAAAATATGCACACTTCATAGGAATGAGGAAATCAATTTCAGAAAAAGAGATCGCCAAGATATTTTCCAAGAATATCTACAAAATTACATCGATTTCCTAAAGTCATTGTTACTGATAGAGATCCTAAGTTGAAGGGGAATTTTTTGAAGGATTTTTTTAAAACATATTGGAACATACCTCAACATGAGTTATGCATATCATCCTCAAATAGGCGGTCAAACAGAAACTGTCAATACATGCTTATAAGCCTACCTTCATTGTTATGCATGAGACAAACAAAACAAGTGGTCAAATTGGTTACATCTCACTGAATGGTGGTACAATTCAACTTGTCACACTTCTGCAAAGATGATCCCATTTCAAGCTTTGTACAAATATGAACCTCCATAATGGAAAGATTTTCCCATGTCCAAGATAAAAATTCCAGCAGTTAAGGAGAAATTAGAAGAAACTCGAAACATTTTTCAAATGTTAAATGAAAATCTAAGTATTGCAAGAAATCGCATAAAGCACTAGGCTGATTGACATATAACAAAGAGAGAATTTGAGGTTGGAAAATGGGTATTTATTAAACTTCATCCCTTTAAGGAATTATCCCTAAAACAAAAAGGAAAAAACAAATTTCCCCCAAAGTTTTGTGGACCATGTCAGATTAACAAAAAGATCTGCCAAGTAGCATACAACTTGAGCCTTTTGAGAAACAGTGGATTTCACAATGTTTTCCATGTATCTTGCCTTAAAAAAACATTGGGCAAACACCAATCAGCATAGATAACACTTCTAATATTAGATGATGAAGGAAAGTTCATCTTAGAACCAAAAGGAATTGTTACCACCAAGGAAAGGAAGTTGTGATCTCGAGTAATTAAGGAATACATTATCAAGTGGAGTATCTATTGGAAGAAGAAGCCTCCCAGGAGACATAATATTTTTTCCAAAAACACTCGTCGTTATGTATGCTTTGAGGAAAAAGCATATTTTCAATAGGAAGGAAATGTTATGTAATTAATTAATTATGTAACTAGGGCAGAATCAAAGATCATGCCCCTTCTCGAAAAGGTGCCCTAGGGCTTATTAAACCAGGGTATTTCTTGTGAAAACACCATCATTCAATATATATATGTGTGTGTGTGTATATTTATACATACATACATACATACATACATACATACATACAAACAAACAAACATACATACATACATACATACATACATACATACATACATACATACATACATACATACATACATAACATACATACATACATACATACATACATACATACATACATACATACATACATACAATACATATATATATATAATAAATATATATAATATATATATATATATATATAGATATGCTTTAATGCTCCAGTGGTTCTGATCACAAAACATATAAGATGCTTGATCCGTGCAAACAATAATGTTTGCACGTAAAGATGTGTTATTTCATGAGCATGTTGATGAAGGCCATAAAGTGGACAATTATGATGCATAGCATATTCTTTATTATTATGATGGTAATGTTAAAGAAGTATGAGATGATAAACCATAATAGAAATAGGAGGAATAATACAACAACATGGACACTTAAAGTAGCTAAAGCACACGGAGCCTAGGTGATATTAGTGAAGCACCAAGGAGGTCATCATTCCAAACTCAATATCTTGTAATTTATAAAGGCAACGCCTTTATGACCGAAGTTATCAATGTCATATAACCTTTCAATTTTGAACAAGCTAAAGAACATAAAGAAAGGAGAGATGAAATAAATGAGGAATATGAGTCCATAATGAAAAATAATAAATGAGAATTAACTGAATTTCCTAAAAACAAAGTTCACATAAGATGTATAAAATGTTTGTTCAAACCCAAATTAACGCCGATGGTACTATAGATAGATACAAAGCTAGATTGGTTGCAAAGCGATATTCACACAAAGAGGGAATTGATTATGAAGATACCTTTGCACCTATATCTAAGCTAAACACAATTAAATTGATGATTCCTTTAACTACAAAAAAAATTGGAAATTACAATAGTTAGATGTCAAATATGCTTTTCTCAATCATGAATTAAAGGAAGAAGTATATCTTGCTCAACTAGAAGGATTCATACCCCGGATGCGGGTGACAAGGTGGATAGGACGCGTGTTTAATGAAGGACACATGCAGGCCATGCGCTGTCTCAAGGATCAAGCATGCGAGACAACATGTCGCTGGCCGCCAAGGAATAAAAGGATTGGAATTCTTCAGAAGCAATTCAATGCTCTGTCCGGCTCACTGGTTCGAATGGAGTGAGCAGTAATTGCGGACGGGATTCGAGGTAGCGGTGGGGATGTTAAAAGAGGTGGTGGGTTGGCTCTCTATGCGCCGGTTCACACTCAGTTCATGGTGCTCTGTGTTCAGGTTCTTGCTCGGTCTCTGGTTCTTCAGGAAATAGCTCTTGCTGTCAGAGCCATTTCCCTGACTGTTGGGGGCAGTCCTAAGCCTATACGGTTATTCAATTCCATGCTGCTCCATACCCCTGGTGTTCCTGCAAATATGGTAAGGCCTCGACAACGAATGCTCAGCCGTCGAGGTTCTGACCGGAGCGGGTCTTCGCGTCCACCAATTGATGCTTCTCAACCCCATTGTTGCCATTGCCATTGCCACCGAATCTCTGAGGCCAACCCGCTTCAGACTGGCCAATTTTTGCATTCAAGCGCTCCTGATTCTGACCCGGCTTCCACGCCTGCCTTCGGTTCCGCCATTTTCAACTTTAGAAACTCTCTGAATAAACCCCGAATCAGTGCCCATGTGTCGGTTCTCTTCCTTGAAGACTCTTCGGATGGTGGCGATGTTCAATACAGTTGGGGGAAGCATCCTGTTGGCAGCTCAAAGGATGTCATGGAGAAACCTGCAGATGCTCCAGAGAATGTATCTAATCTTCCTCAGGCTCAGGAGGTGTCGACCAGCAAAGGGGACAATGTCAACATGGACACTGTTCCCACTGGAGAGGAAGTGGAGAAGTATGGATGGTGTAGGGTGGTCGAGGAGGAGCCGGATGAATAGCCACCCATCTGTTCGGAATCCCGACCTCCATCACTGTTCAAGTCTTGTTTTGGTCTCACTGTTCATGTTATGTTGGCTCATAGTCTGCTTGTGTTATGTTGGCTCAGGGATGGATCTGTCTTCCCCGAGAGGGATTATGCTGAAGTTCTGCTAGTGCCCCTGAGAGGGATGCAATGTTTTGGTCCGGCGTCCCTGCGAGGGCTGTTTAGTTTTGGTTTGGCGCCCCTGCAAGGGCTGTTCATTTTTGGTATGGCACCCCTGCATGGGTTGTTTATCTCTGATCTGGCGCCCCTGAGAGGGCTGTTCTTTTTTGTCACACCTGTTCCAAAGTGCCACATCTGGCCTCTGGTTCTGTCATTCTTAGAATGATGTAACTGTTTTTCTTGATACTGTATATAATATATTAGTTTTAATGAGAAAAAAAAAAACTAGAAGGATTCATAAACAAGGGTCAAGAAAATCTTGTTTGTAAATGAAAGAAAGCCTTATATAGATTGAAACAGGGACAAAGATATTGATATGTAAAGATTTATTCCTTTATTTAGAAAGGTTTTAAGAAAAGTACGAGTGATCCTAACTTGTATATCAAGGCAGATCAAAAGGGGCATATTGCTTTAATTTCCTTGCATGTTGATGATCTTACTATATAACAAGCAATGCATCTAAGCTCGTTGAAGAAATTAAAAGGAAATTGTCACATGGTTTTGAGGTGAAAGACCATGGTGAATTAAATTATTGCTTAGGTCTTGAGCTATGGGGAGAAGTTGTCGAAACACTAGTCACACAAAGCAAATATACAAGGGATCTACTCAAAAGGTTCAATATGAATCAATGAAAGGTGATGCCAATTCCTATAGAACATATAATGTTAATTCTGCATTGATGATCAAACAAAAGAGGTGGATGGTGCACTGTGTTATCAGCTTGGGGGGAGTCTAAACTATCTCACTACAACTAGGCTCAGCATAGCATATTCAATCAACATCCTTAGTCAGTACATGACTAAGGCCCATGAAATCTACTGGAAAGCAATAAAGAGAGTCCTTCGATATATGAAAGGGATTGTTAATTTTGGTATTACATATATTGATAAATTTGATGTTCAGTTGGCAGGTTTTTTTTTTTTTTTTTTATTTAGGTTGGGCAGAAAATACTAATGACATAATCCACCATAAGATGTGCATCTAGTCTTGGAATTGGGATCACGCAATGGAGAAATAAGAAACAAACAACTATTTCTTCATCAAATGAAGGTGAGTTCAAAGCCTTATGTAGTGCTACTTGTGAAGCAATCTGGTTCAGGTGGATTCTTAAAGATGTGGGAGAAGAAAAGAAAATGTCAATGGTTATCAAATATGATCCTGATAGCTAAGAATCTAGTGTATCATGGTGGATCAAAGCACATTGAAACCCAATAGCCATGCATTCAAACGAGACTTATCTAATTTATTGTAACACAAATGAAAATATGGCTAACATTTTCACAAAGACTTGGAAAGACAAAGTTTGAAATATTTAGAAATCAATTAAGTGTTGTTGAAAACACATTTCTCCATGAAAGATGGTGTTAATAAAATAATGAAGAAAATTCTAATATAAGCATTTTTTAAACTTTGTTATATATTGTTATTGCCTGATTTAAATTATTGGTCTTAATTTTGTTTTAAATTATATTCTTTAGCAATTTATTTAAACTCTTAAACTATATTGTATTTTAATAAATGTATTCGACTGTGGCTTCATAAATGTGAGAAGACTTCAATGTGAGATTTGTTTACCTATGAATTGCATCTTACCTTTCCATTACTTTGTCTTCCATTTTCTGTCTATTAAATCAACACAGTCTCAATATTGTCAGAGTTCAGAAGAAAGAGTTTCAAATTATCTAGGAGGAGACCCTACTCGTGCATCCCAAAGATGCCAATGACATTGAATAAAGTTTCAGTGGCTAAGAGAAGATCGATGCTGTAGCATATTTTAACAATGATGATGGCATTCAAGCTATTAGAAGTGAAACTTATTAAACCTATGTGAAACTTATCTAGGCTTGATATGGAGTATTTATTTTAAGTTGAGATAACCCAATTCATGGATATATTGAGTAATATTAATAATAGTACAAGAGGCAAAGTTTTGGTCTATAAAATAATTGAAAATGGGATATGATTTTGACGAATTTTTGGAAGTCTAGGTTACAACCATCAAGCTTCATAATTTTGGGTGCCTTATGAATTTTTGATGGCTTTGAATCTATTTCTACCATCAAAACAATGATTCAAATGTAGTACGAATAGGGGAAATGAGCATACATTTAGTTATAAATTGACCAAGAAGACAACATAACTAACCAGAAACCAAACACACAAATAGATACACATGATTTATGTGGTAAAACCTCGAGAGGGTGTCAAGGAAACATCCACGGGGCAAGGGATTGGAATATATTAATTCAACAATGATACTCCACGATTACATTTTTTGGGCATTCACTAGTTTTATACTATCCACCTCCGTTACATAACTAACATTTCGGTATAGAACTAACTAGTTACATTTTACCCAAAATTACATAATTCATTGTCAAACTAACAAACTCCACCTTGACAACAATTTTCCTAATCCCTTGCCCTTTCCCATTCATCATATTTTTTTGCAAGCCAAGAGAAGCTAAACACCATCACAACTTCTCTACTGTAACTGCCTTTGTGAATATGTCTGCACAATTCTCTCGTGTATGGACCTTTTGAAGAGCTACTTTTCCGCCATCGATCACATGTCTCAAAAAATGATACCTTACATCAATGTGCTTGGTTCTTCTATGATACGCAGGGTTTGTAGCCAAGTGAATAGCACTTTGACTGTCACATAGTACATTCACTTTCTCCTGCCTTCTTCCAATTTCATCGAGTAGACCCTTTAACCAGATTGCTTCTTTATTGGCATTTGAAGCAGCTATATATTCAGCTTTGGTAGTGGACAACGCAATTGTTTCTTGAAGCTTTGACATCCAACTAATTGCTCCACCTGCAAGAGTAAAGACATAACATGTAGTATATCTTATTTTGTCCAAATCACCTGCATAGTCAGCATCTACATATCCGCAGACTGATCCTTCACTACCATTAAAGACGATGCAATGGTCACTTGTGCCTCTTAGATATCGAAGCACCCATTTCACTGCTTGCCAATGTTCTTTACCTGGATTTGCCATGACCCTACTGACAACTCCAACTGCATGTGAAATTTCAGGTCTTGTAGATACCATCGCATACATTAAGTTGCCTACAACATTTGCATATGGTATATGAGACATATACTGCTTTTCTTCATCAGCTCTAGGACTCAAAACTGAAGAAAGCTTAAAATGGGAAGCTAGTGGAACACTTACAGATTTCACATTGTTCATAGAGAACTTTTCAAGTAATTTCTCCACATACTTTTGCTGTGACAACCAAAGCTTACCATTTTTCCTGTCTCTATGTATCTCCATGCCCAAGATATGTTTTTTTGCTCCAAGATCCTTCATATCAAACGTCCTAGAGAGTTGACCCTTTAACCTGTTGATCTCTTCCATGCTTTTTGTGGCAATAAGCATATCGTCAACATACAAAGCTAAGATAATAAATATGTCATTGAAACTTTTGAAGTATACACAATGATCATACTCACTTCTTATAAGGTTCTGGCTCACCATGAAGGAATCAAAATTCTTGTACCATTTTCTGGGAGGCTGCCTCAGACCATACAATGATTTCCTGAGCTTGCAAACTAATCTTATACTGTGACCTTGTACAAAACCTTCTGGTTGTTCCATATATATCTCTTCATTCAAATCACCATGTAGAAAAGTTGTTTTAACATCCAACTGTTCTAACTCAAGATTAAGTAACGCAGTTAGTGGCAACACAATACGAATAGAAACAAGTTTTACAACTAGAGAAAAAATTTCATGAAAGTCTATACCTTCAACCTGAGAGTATCGTTTTGCTACCAGTCTCGCCTTATACCTTTCGATACTTCCATCAACTTTTCGTTTCAGCTTGAAGAACCATTTGCATCCAACAACACTTCTCCCTTCAGGAAGCTCTACAAGATCCCAGGTATTGTTCTTGGCTAAGGAGTCCATTTCTTCTTCCATAGCCATTTTCCATTTTTCGCTATCTGTATCATCTACTTCTTCCTGGTAACAAGAAGGTTCCCCATCTCAGTAATCAAAGCAAAAGATGAAGCAGAACCTTCATACCTTTTTGGAGTTTTCCTTTCCCTTGTAGACCTTCTTAGAGCGACTGGTTGCTAAACTGGTTAAGAAACTTGAACTAGTTCAGAAGCTTCAACGACTTCCTTTGTGTCTTCAACACCTTTTTCTCCAAAAGTCTCTCCTTCCTTTTGATTGTCACTGAAAGGTCTAGCCTCCGACTGAACTCATTGATTTGGGGATACCTATTCCTGTTCAATTCTTTCAACATTTGATTTTAAAAGAGAGGATTCATCAAATGTTACATCTCTACTAATGACTATCTTCCACAATGTAGGATCCCACAACCTATATCCTTTCACTGCATATTCATACCCAACAAAGACATAACATTTCGACTTTGGATCTAATTTTGAACGCCGAATTTTCGGAATAAGAGAATAAGCATCACAACCAAATATCCTCAAATGTGAATAGTCACAAGACTCACCTATCCAAAATTCTTCAGAAATTTTACAATCAATTGCTACTGAAGGTGATCTGTTAACTAAATAACAAGTAGTAGATACTGCTTCTGCCCACAACTCCTTTTGCAAGTTAGCATTGTTGATCATGCTTCTGGCTCTTTCCATACGAGTTCGATTCATATGCTCAGTAACACCATTTTGCTGAGGAGTATAAATAGCAGTTTTGTATCTAATAATTCCCTCATCCTTACAGTATTGTCCAAACTCAACTGAGGTGAACTCACCACCATTGTCAGTTCTTAAACATTTAATAGATTTGCCTGTTCTTTTCTCTACCATTACTTTAAATTGTTTAAAGACATTTAATACATCAGCTTTCCTTTTTAGCATATAGACCCAAACTTTACAGGAGTAACCATCAATAAACGTTAAAAAATATATTGCACCTCCATATGACACAACAGGGGATGGTCCCCACAGATCACAATGAATATAGTCTAAAACATCTTTACTATTATGATTTCCAACTTTAAATCTCTGTTTACACTTTTTTCCATACACACAATGTTTACAGAAATCTAACTTCAAGTATTTTAGATCGGGAAGAGATTTACGTTTCATCAGTATCTGAAGACCTTTCTCGCTCATATGACCCAATCGTTGATGCCATAGACGAGTACCTGCTTCTTCCTTTTCTGACGCAACCACTGCTTCACTGACCTGAGTACTTCCTTTTAACCTGTAAATATTTCCGAGCTTTTCTGCCTTCATAACCACAAGGGATCCTTTAAAGACTTTCAAGATGCCATCCTGACCTGTAAACTTATAACCATGTGAATCCAACACTCCCAAAGAAATCAAATTTTTCTTCAAATCAGGTACATTTCTAACACTAGTTAATGTTCTAACTGTGTTATCATAGATCTTAATTCTGATATCTCCCATCCCAATAGTCTAACATGACACATTGTTACCCATAAACACAGAACTACCGTTTACATTTTTATACGAAGTAAACCAATTTCTATGTGGGCACATGTGATGCGAAGCACCAGAGTCTAATAGCCATCTATCTAAACCTTGAGAGACATTACATTCAGGTGAAGTTTCATCTATTATACATAATTATTCATCAGATAAAACTTCATCTATCATACCTGAATCGACCTGATTCGCTTCCTTCTTCGGGTTTTCAGATTCCAACATTTCGCCTTACACTTCTTTCCCTTTGATTTCGATCTCGAAGACCCCCTTGGTTTTTCTGCTCTTTCCTTTGAGCGTTCTCTAGCTACCATGGCTTCTGATGCAGCTGTTTCAGTGCTGGATTTCCTTTGTACTTCTTCAGACAGGAGAGCTCCCACGACTGACTCAAAATTCAAAGAATTAGCAGTGCTCAAGCTGATTGAAGTTACGAAGTGATCCCATGATTCAGGTAGAGAACACAACAAGGTTATGGCTTTATCTTCTTCCTGTATTTTAACTTCCATATCTGTTAATTGACATATAAGTGTATTAAAAACATTCAAATGTTCTGCAATGTTTGAACCTTCTTTCATTCGAAGACTGTATAATTGTCTTTCAGATAAATTCTGTTGGTTAATGACTTTGCCATATAGAGTTTTTCTAGTTTTTCCCACAATCCTGAAGATGTAGTCTCTTCAACAATATTGAAGAGAACTTCATTTGCGAGGCATAACTAGATGGTACTGAGAGCTCGAGCATCCAAGTCCTCCCAGTCTGAAGCAGTCATTTTTGCAGGTCTCTTAGTTGCCCCATCCAATGCCTTGTGCAACCCTTGTTGCACAAGCAGATCCCTAACCTTCAGTTTCCAAAGAGAAAAATTGCTCTTTTCGGTGAATTTCTCCACCTCGAATTTCGCAGTCCACATCTTGGCCATTTTTCCTCCTTCCTAGGGTTTCAGTATTTCTAGGGTATATTATATATATATAAATATATATATTTAAATATATATATATATAGTTTTTCTTTCTCAAATAAAACTTTTAAAAATAAATAATTCCCCAATTCAACAGATTTTTAATTCAAATCCTTTGTTCCTTTCACCAATTTAATGGAAGAAACCCTTTGTTTTTCCTTCAATTTAAATGAAATCTTTCCTTCAATTTACTCACATCCACCCTTCATTTTCAGAATCTAAAAAACTTTATTTTCACAACTTTCTGAAAAAAACCTTGAGAAAAAAAATTCTTTCAAAAAATACCCGTATTCAACAGCAACAGAACCTCGCACCTATCCACTCCACACAGGTTCCTCTTCTAGTGACTGAGCCTGCCTTCAATGGCTCTCGGATGCAAGAACTCTTGAACAACTTTCCTTCATGCAGAGAGCCTGCACCTTCATGCAGCAAAATCTCCCTTCAAAGAATAGACACAGATCCTTTGCTCCAACACAGAGAGACACGCTATAATACGTAGCAAAAACACGGTGTGGTCTCCTCCTTGCAAACCGTTACAGGGCCTCCACATAGGTTCTGGGACTATAGTGGCAGCACATGCAGAGATCGTTGTCACCAGCGTCTCCTCCTTGCCTTCACACAGGCAGTTCATGAGGACCACGGATAGTGCTTTCTCTTTACGCAGTTTTGGCACTTCCACCCAGGGAGCAGCGCTTCCTCTTCAACGTCTGGCACTTCCACGCACCTAGCAGTGCAGGTCTGGCACTTCCACGTAGGCGGTAGTGCTTCCTCTTCAGCGGTCTGGCACTTCCACGTAGCAGCACGTAGGGCACTTACAGCCCCATCTCCTCCTTTTCACGCCACTCCTTGTAAGCCGTTCCACACAGATACCACCCTCCTCTTGACGGCATTCATCCCTCCTCAACTTAACTCATGCTATGATACCACTTGTAGTACGAATAGGGGAAATGAACATACATTCAGTTATAAATTGAGCAAGAACACTCCATAACTAACCGGAAACCAAACATACAAATAGATACACATGATTTACGTGGTCAAGGAAACATCTACTGGGCAAGGAATTGGAATATATTAATTCAACAATGATACTCCACGATTAAATTTCTCGGGCATTCACTAGTTTTATACCTTCCACCTCCGTTACATAACTAACATTTCGATATAGAACTAACTAGTTACATTTTACCCAAAATTACATAATTCTTTGTCAAACTAACATCAAACACTCCCACCATAGACTTTATTTATTTCTCCCACCATAGACTTTATTAAAATAAATAGTTGAATTCCAACCAGAATAAATAAATAGCTTGGCTATGAACTATTGTATATCCCTTAATTGTCTTTATAGTTGATAAATGATAATAGGTATTTCATATTTAAAATAGTTACTATCACTTGAATGAATAAGACTTCAGTTCTCATTCAGGTAATATTGAAAATTTTATTAGTTCGAAGATTTTAGTTAGAAGATTGAAATTCAGTATCTATACTATTTGTTATTTGAACAAGTTCAATAATAATAAATAGATTTAAAAAGTTAATATTCATGAATGCCAACTTATTAATGCCAGCATCTTTCATTACTAGCCACGAGATTGAGATTTCTGAGTTCCACCTTTCATCAGAGGGAATTTTGCATATGAATTTTACGGTGATTAATGTTTATACCTTTCAGATTACTCAAACAATCCCACATTGCTGCCGATTCTGACGGTTACTCTAATAATTTCGAATGATATATGCAAAGGGATCAATTCACTATAATTTATTAATTTATTACCAGAAGAGCACGAAACTCTATTCAATTGCGCATACTGTTGGATCATGCATATTTCAAGTGTGATAATAATTTGTTGAGTGGTGACAGAAACAAAATAGTTTTTTAATCCAAATTGATTCGTTCTTTCATGCAGTGTATACAAATTTAGAATCATGTAGAAGTACCCTGCGGCCAATTTGTGTGCAAGATTTATTGATTCATTCAGCGTATAAAAACTAAGAACTATAGAGAGTTTTGGTGCTGCCAATTTCTATGCAATGTTCAAGGAAATGTATTAAAGCTTTTTCATTTTGTAGCTATAATTGTTGTTACAACAATTTTAGTAGCAGTCACAAAATAAAGATTTCACAAAGTGATCAGTCACAAAATAAAGATTTCGCAAAGTGATCATCCACTTCAAGTGAAAAGTGCTTGATAAATTGAAACGGAGAAGCAATCTCTGAGGAGATGTTTAAACTGGGTGTCCCATAGAACTCTGGCAGCAGATTTATAAATGGAAGTTCGATGACTCTATTCTTGCATTCGACAATCGAAATTTGTATGAAAATAGTTTGGTTTTTATACTGAAAAATGTCTTTACAGCTTGTAAATTATTTTCTATAATCAACCTAAAATTATATTTGTTATATATTAATGACATAGAAAATAGTTTGGTATTCACCCTGAAAAATGTTGTCTATTCTGTAATCAATCTAAAAATAACCATGAGAAGGGGAAAAAAGTTACATGAGCATTCAAGCCTCGTTAGCAGCCTAATTATCCAAATTGGCTCTAAGAAAACGGTTTGGGATTTGTTAGGGTTTTTTCAGTTTTTTGCCTTCTTTAAAAAGGTAAAAGATAACAAGATAAATGAATCTGCAGCTAGATTGCAGTACTATCTGTAAGCGACAGACAGCAAATGTAATCAGTGCAATCAAAATAATTCCATGCACAAGTAGTTTATAATCGTTTCCACCACTGTTCTGGCTCAAGACTAGTTGTAATCTCTGTGACTCTAAATTAATAAATAACATTATGTAACTCTAGATTGACAAATACGTTTTTATTGTTACTGCCAGAGAATGGCTGCAATTTAATAGCTTAATGCTATTAATATTGGCTTTCCACTTCTCCTTTTGGAAATGGGCCGTGGGAGCTTTCTTTCCTGTAAGTCTATATTGATAAATAAGTTTGATTGATTTTCCACTTTTCCTTTTGGAAATGGGCCGTGGGAGCCTTTTTCCTGTAAGTCTAGATTGATAGATAAGTTTGATTGTTATTGTCAGAGAATGGCTGCAATTTAATAGCTTAATGCTATTAATATTGATTTTCCACTTCTTATGGAAATCGGCCGTTGTTATATCTATATATATATATAACTTTTCCACATTCTTATATTTGCATAGATTAATATTATTAAACTTTCAAACATTATTGTTTCAAAGATTATTGTAGGGTAAATTTATATTTACATTTATAGATTTAAATTTATATTTGCATAGATTAATATTAGTTGATTTTCAAATGTTTACTTTAAAATATAATTGGGATTTTTTGTAAATAGATTGCAAACACCAAAATTCCAGAAGTTTTAGTAAATCCATATATACATTTATAAAATTTAAAAATGTATAATAGAAAATTTTTTCTTCCCATTTATTTAGCAGAAGTGCCAAAATATTTTGATTTAGTTAATAATCAATTAAGTTTGTTAGGAAAAATTTCATGGTTTACATATTACTTTGTAACAGAGAATCCTGAATTAAATTACCATAAGTTAACTATTATAAAATTTAATCAGAAATATTTTTTTGGATTATAACTTTGAATCTCATTATTTACACATAATATTTAGTAACAAAGTCAATAATAGATGATTGAACTGCTCAGATAAACTAAAGCTCATATAATTTAATGAAAACCAACTTAATTTTTTTTAAATTAAATCAAATCCAAATTAGGGTACTTTCTTTTGTCTGCGGAAAGGGAGGATTCCTTCAAAATCTCTTTGGAGTGTAAATTTAAAAAGTTCATTTTAATACAGTGATGTGTGATGTGGCGGCTGAGTTCGTTGGGTGAAACCCATGAGGTCAGGGGTTAAATCACACTGAGTATATTATCTTGCTATCCTTATAATGAATCATACTTAGATTAGGTTTGGCAGTTACAGATTTACCCTGTGCCTAAAAAAAAGTCATTTTAAGAGGTTTAAAAAACATGCACTATGTGCTTAGTTCTACCTATTCACCCTATGCCAAAAAAAAGGTTAAAAAGTTTAGGAAACATTCACTAGGTGATCTGGATCTTGCATTGCAATCCGACCTGGATCTTGCATTGCAATCAGACCTGTACTTTTATCTGTCCACACTGGTCGAACATGTCTGGTTTTACTTTAGTCACATTTAGAAACAATAGCATTTAGTGAACAAATGTGTAAAACAAAAATAGTTTCACAATTTAGTGACATTTAGAAACAATAGCATTCAGTGAACAAACCTAAGGGTAAAACATAAATAGTCTCATTATTTCCGAGGTTTTCTTTGCCGAACACAAAAAATCATTCATCCAATATAATGTGGAGCAACTAAGTAAACCAAAATAATCGTTATGCAATGTAATCTGGTCTTTCAGAAAAAACTGAGAACAGATGAGAACACACATAATACGTTAAAGTTCTCAGCACTTGTACGAAGTTCTGATCATTGTCTGTGGCAAAAACATCAGAAATCTGCAATACCACTTCAGAAATTTGCAGTAAACCTAATATGAGAGAAATCTTTTTCTATTGTAATCGACACTCATATCCATCATAAACAGAGAAGAGCATATGCTTATCTCTCTATAAATTTGTCTCAGCTCTTTTGACTTTCTAGATCTCTCTGCTACAGGCACATACCTTATTAAGAAACTCATGTACTCTGGGAAGCTCGTGGACGCCATCCCTGTAAATGGCCTGTGGAAATTTACACAGAGATTGAACCTAAACACATTCGCCAACATGTACACAACATAGCTCATCCCATATCAATATGCCTAAGAGAAGCCCACCCCATCACTTTTCCTCGGCATAAATGCTACAGGCATATATTTTTATATCATCTGCCACACTGTATTTTCCTACAGCCTCCAGATCCGAGCAATGGAGACACTGAAATGTCTTTCCTTGCTCGGACAGTTCCCATTCCTGTCTTATGCAGCAGTAGCTGTACTCGCTAAAGAAAAGTTTTCCACCAAAAGAAGAAGCATTCGATGAAAAAGCTTCCATTCATTCATCCATCAAAATCTGTTGGGAGCGGCATTCCATGCTGCAGAATGCTTTGTCACCTCTACAATAATCAGCAAACACAGAATGTACAATAATCAGCAAACACAGAATGAGACTAACTCTTGAAGCATGAGTTCTAACTTCTCAGATATCTGCAACCCATTTGTTTTCATATGAGCACACAAAAAATCTGAGGGGCTATTGAAACCACACATTAACTAAGTGAGTGCTCTCACTCTCAAGATTCTAGATTAATTGAACAGGCTTTTGGATGTGCAAAAATGAAAAAGAATCATTGGCCTGAAACTATAATCAAATTTCCATGTGATTCTCCAAACTTTAAATCAATATGGTATGATAATTATAACAGACCTGTACATGTAGATGTCCTTCCCATGGCTCAACTGCTGTTTGCAGAGATAGCAGGCGCTGAGAAAATAGGTAACAGGAATCACCGGAACATTTGAATTTCTCCCAGGTGGCGATGCAACATCCCGCATTTGGCTTTGATGTTGTTTTTGAACAGGGTATTGCACAGTTTCACGTTCCATACCGGAATGGGTATAGATGTGTTTTGTGCTCAATTTTTGGCCGTGGGATGTAACACAAGTATAGCTCTCTGAATGTTCCATTCCACTGATCTGATAGCTGGGCTTTACATCTACAAAAGGAGAACCAATCAGAGAGAACCCAACTGTGGATCTAACCTGTTTTCCTCATGCCAATGAGTGATCCAACTCTGTAATCTTCAGGCTGCAAACTCTTTCTCCACTGCTAATACAGCAGGAGCCCATCTCTGAGAATTCCTAATCAATGGCACACAGGAACCCTTCCTAGAAAGTGAGGCCAATGAGTTGATGATCCTCTGCGCAAGGGTAGTCTCACATACCTCAAACCATAAGAATCTTGTTGAATCTTGAAATGCCCAAATGTAGTCACTGTGCTGTAAGCGACACGCAGAGTCCCAAGTATACATCCGCAAACACCTAAAATCATTCATGCTACAGTTGCCACTCTGGCACCAACTCAGATCGAAAAGGACATGAGAAATATTAATATTAAATATACTACTTTAATAGAACAATAGTAATAGTCATTCGCTCCAATATGTAAAACACCCACATACCCAAAGTATATAACTGCACTTCGCTGAAGTCATTCAAACCGAACTTGCCACACTCACACCAACCCAGATCCACGGAAGGAAAAAAATATTTTAATGTTCGCACATATTTTTCATCATTAGTACGAAAACCAGCTTAGATTTATTGTGTTGAGATCATCAAATTTCTGTGTAATTTTTTTTCCAAATTTTAGCGAAAGTTTTATGTCGAAGATTTTATTTTTTTGGTTTACAATAAATCTGTATTTAAAGAAATCTATATTAATTTAATTTTTTAGATTTTTAAAATTTTTTATTTGGATAAATTTCAACTTTAATAAATAACTGCACATCCCAAATTGTAAAATGAAACTCTACACAATCATCCCAAATTATAAAATGAACCTTTCAACACGCTCATACATTATGTCATCTAAACCACCGTTTTTAGTTAATTCCGATTTTACTTTATTCTTTGATGAAGGTTCATGGCCGCTGTCGACTTAGACTTCGCCTGGATCTTTCAAATCACTGATAAAAATGTGAGTACCTAATTTTCATATTTAAAATCTATATTTCATTTAATGTAGTAAAAATTCAAACAGTTCCTAAAGGACATGGCTTTTATTTAACTCCTTTGAATTTAATGTTGGGATTGAAATTCAAATACTCACTGCCTAAACCCTGGGATGAAAGTCTTTGTCCAATGCTTTTATAGAGTCACGAGGAATTGTCTAAAATGTTAAAAGTGATAGGAAATAGATTCAACACTATAAAAAAAAAGTCTAAGACAGCTAAAATTTTGAAATTCAACAATTATAATTTAGATTTACAAAATTTTTTACCAGATTTTCTCTAAATAAAATCAGAATTTCTATAATTTTATGAGCAACTCTTCCACCTAATTACACTATGCATGCTTTTTATTTCTTTTTAGTAAGAAAAAAAGTTGAATAATATTATATATAATTTCTGGTACAAAATAGTTTGGAATAGAGAAATAAACTACAATTGTTCCCAACATATAAGAGTTGGAGCATGACCCCAAATACAGAAACAATGGCAAAAAGTGTTATAAACTCACAATCAGTAATATAAATATAACAGAGATACTTGAGCGTATTACACATGTTTGATAGTCAGGTTCATGATACATACCAGGACATTTTGATGTTCCTATATACCCGTATTGAGAAATGCTGAATTTGCCTGACAGTCCCCATTGTGATGCTCAGATTCCATATTCCGCACTCAGAGAGCATCCTTTTCTTTGATAATTCATCAGCCGTCATATTTTGGGAGCGGTTGACATGGGTGATGGAGAAGTCCTTTGTTAATTGCTAGATAGAGTTTGTTAATTGCTAGATAGAGGAGATTCTATATATCCATCCAACTAGATAGGCATTGTTTAT
This sequence comes from Pinus taeda, assembly GCA_000404065.3. Lineage (NCBI taxonomy): Eukaryota > Viridiplantae > Streptophyta > Pinopsida > Pinales > Pinaceae > Pinus > Pinus taeda. The sequence goes on along the minus strand of APFE031022938.1, from coordinate 69,651 downwards.
AGAGTGTTTGCCCATAACATGATCTATGATGATTTTTGAGTCTCCATAGATTCAAAGGGTTCCAATATTTAAGAAAGTGCAAAATAAAAAAAGCCATATAATATCATGGATTCAGCTTTATTATTTGTCCCAACACCCTGTTTATAATCACTTATACCATATTGACATCCATCTTCTCAATCACATTAAAAATGTGGGTAGAAGCTTTTTTATTTTAAAATTATTGTTCGTTTACTACTGAATTTGAAATCAAACCATAATGAGGTATTAGGGTTTTCTCTTAATCAATTCATGAGCACATGTGCGTGTCAACATTTTCACTTATGCCTTAACTTAGTAAAATACAATAATTCAAAATCGTGGTTTTTGTGTAGTTTTCTTTACGGAAATATTTGTCTGCTTGCCCTTAGACACATTCTAGAGTTAGTATAGAATGCAGGTCAGTGTTGGTAAATGAGGGTAAATTAGATACAGTTTTAATATAGAATAGATGTTGTAGTGTTTGTGAAATGAAATACTATATCAAATAATAATATATAATACGGTTAATTAAAAAATTAATAAATAGATTCAATTTATTTATTATATTATATTTTTTATTTTATTAATAAAATTACAAATAAGAAAATATCATAATAAGTATATGACATTAAAGTAAACTTAAATAATAATGAATTTAGATTTATAATTATAATATAATAATTTAATAAATTTAATTTGATAAAATATAATAAAAAATAAAATAATTTAAAATATAAAAATGTGAGATATATGTAATAATTATAAAGTAGATTGTTTCTTGAGATAAACAAGATAAAGGAGTGGAAATTTCTAAAGATGCTAAAAAGGAGTGTTCGGATTTGAATTTAAAGCATGACAGAGATAAAGATGAAAAAAAGAAGAAATAGTTGTTGAATGGGGTAAGAAAAGAATACAAATATAGAGGATGAGGAAAATGGGGAAAGTCAAATGGAGGGTAAAAAATTAAGAAAAAATAAAAACTCTAAAAAGGGAAAAAATAAAGAAAAAATAAGGGATTAAAAGGGGAAATTTGGAGTGAAGATCGAGAGAAAAGGTGGAAAAAAGGAGGAAAGAACAATGATGATAAAACTACCAACGAGAAGAAACATAAATCAAGATATATTTGACCATATAAATTAAGATAATGATTTATATTTTTAACCATTAAAACTTCATATTTAAATTAATTAATAATCATATAAAAATGTGATATTTACAATAAACTTTATTTTGAATTACTCTTATCTATCTATATCATCAATATTATGCATATCACATTAAAAACTTGAAATATAAAAATTATAAAATATATCAACAAAAAATGTTGCATGTATCTATAACTATATATGTATTCTATACATTTTAATAAAATTAAACATAAAAATATTTCTATGTATAAATGTGAGAAATTTATATAAATTATTAAAAATATTATTAGTAACAAGTATAAAATCATTTTAATTTCAGATTTATCAAATATTTAAAAAATCAATTTTTCAAATATAAACATACAATATATTTTAAACTTAAAAAATAATTTACATTTCAAAAAAAATCATCTAAATTAAAAATTAAAATAAATCTATATTAATATCTTTCCCAACAAAAGTTATATAAAACCTCTGCACCATGATAAAATATGTGATATCAAATTTCATGTATTTTTATCCATAATTTATTTAATATGTGGGCTAAAAACAAATATTCATAAGTGAAACCATCGTAATATTTTCCTGTCTCATACGAATCTTACCATGAGTCAACATCTGGATCTTAACTTTTAATCTTTTGCAAATGACATTCACATATTAATAACCAACGCGCAGTTTAAATAACAAAATATCTTTTGTGTTTTAAATAATATAAAATAATTTTTAAGTGGTTTAATTAATATATATAATATATATATATATTAATATATATATAACCCTGTTTCTTTTTAATTAATTTTGTTTAGGAATTTAGAAGATTTATTAAGATTATAGATTTGAATGGTTGAAATTATATAATTCAAATGTTTTAAAGATTTTTTTAAAAGGTTAGATTGATTTATGTATTTAAAAATGTAATTTAAGTAATAAAAAATGTTATTTCAACAATAATAAATTATTATCATTTGTTTTAATTTTTGTAATGTAACTATAATGTTACTGTGGGCATGAGAGTCATGACTTGCTAATACATTGCCAATATAAGAAAACAAGTCATGACTAAATGATATAATGTATTTTTAAATTTAATATTTATGATTCTCCACTAAAGGAGAGGATAATCTTTTCGATCCCAATGTCTAATGAATTTTGTTTTTTGGGAAAGCCACAAAACCAACATGAATTTAAGTGTTGAACTAAATGAGCTAGCATTTGGAGACATGGTTAAGCCACTTACTAATAGTCAAATTTATGAGATGTGATTGGAGGCGATTACGGAGAAGATGATGCTCGTTCCCCTATCACATCAAGGAGGCAAGCTTGCAACCTCTTAGACACATAGTGTGATGTTGGGAAAAAATATATGAAGGCATAACTAAAGGGAATTGGGGGCTCTAGTTGGTTGGTGGGTTGGCTTGCACTGTGTACTCTCACAGAATGGTCTCCTAGCTTTGAAGATTTCTCTTGGACTGAACGTTTACCTCTTTTGAGTGTGTTGTTGATCAATGGAGCATATGGAAGTTATAGGGCATTGCATGTAGAATACGTAGTCATGTATAAGCTAATATGTAGAGTCCTATGCATGAGTTAAGCCCCTATGAACTTTGGGTTAATTTTTTACAAATTGAGTGTGACATTAAATTGTGTTGTATAAGTCTATGTGGTAAGTGGGAGCCTTAGTGGATGACTAAATCCTTTTGGTGGTTTTTGTAAGCTAATAAGCCACGTGGACATGGAAATCTATGTCATTCTAGTGCTTGTTTTGTAGCTAATAAACCACCAAGGAAATGGACATAAAACCCTTGCAGTGCTTGCAATGAAAAGACAATTAATAGACCACTTCGACAATGGGTTACAACTTCTAAGACTAAGTGATACACCATTTGAACCTTGTGTGAATCCCTATGAATGATATCAAAAGAAAGAGTGAGTCATTGTGGTGCTTACTGCTACGAATAATTGATAAACCAATTTAGTGTTTCTTGTTAGAAGCTAGTTGATTAATCACCTAGATAGTGTTCTCCATACATTGAGTGTTAAACAACACCTTGATTGAGAATTCCTTAAGAAAGTTTTTCCTCAAATGTTGGATCTACTTGGGGGTGATTAGTTGTAGGAATAACTACAATGTAGCTCACCTATGGTTGCGTGGAGAGTGGAAGTCCCTCCTTTAGTTTTTAGCCCATTTAAGTGATCGAGACTTATGCAGGAATGCAAAAAAATATAGATATAACTTAAACACAAAGATGCAACAGAAGTAAATCTTTATTTCATTAATATCAAATAATTGAAAGATGCTTACAAGAAGAATGGAAATAAACCAACACGGGTGAGGGTATCTTATCTCTGAGAAGATATGTGCTATCTACATGCCTCTCAATTGTGTTACAATGAGGCTCGATGGCATTTTTATCATTGAGAAATAATGGGAAACCCTAAACATACAAAAATATAACCCTATGAGATGAAGCACCAAAATCTTGTGGGCCCGGTTGGGGTTCGTTGGAATGTCAACTTCCCAGGGTCGTAACTTTGGCATATGATCTTCGTTTGACTATCGTAATACCTTGTTTCGAAGATCTCCAAGAGGAGGCTAGAAAAAACCACTACATTGTTTTTACTCTTTTATGGTGCCTTTGTTTCCCCAAAAAAGAACATCTTTTGGACCATTAAAATAGCTCTGGAAGTTTAGGACCCAAAAAATGATAAAAATAGTAAGTTGTACTACAATTAAGGAAACTAAAAACTACATAAGGAAAATAAAAAGAAATGGTGAGGATCCAAGTGGAATATGCAGGTGGCCACCAATATCCACCTGGATCAATCCTCCCCCTTTAGGAAGCAATGGTCCCCATTGCATTGAGTGCCTCGATGAAATGGGGAAACTTCTACTGAACTTGGTCTTTGTGAGCCACTTTCCTTGGTGGTCTGCTTTGATAACTCGATATAACTGGATCCTCTACTGGCGAGTTTTCTTGACCTATGTGTCCTTGATCCTATCAGTTGTGGCTTGCTTGATGCAGCTTGGGTTGATCTCCATTGGTGTCAGTTGCTCAACAAATTTGAATGTGTCCAATAATAGGGGAAAGTATGGTCACAATTAGTCCACTTTGAATATTGGGTGCAAGATAAGGAGCGGTGAAATTATGATCTCAAAGGCATTGTCCCCTATAGCCTTGTTGATGGTGTATGACCCATATCGGAGTGAGCGTAGATTGCGGTGGACCCAACGAGGCATTCCTTCTACAAATGTAACCAAACTTTGTTACCCACCTGGAAGTTGTGTTGCACTCGATATTGATCATGACACCACTTATACCTAGCATTGGCTTTGTCCAATATGTCATGGACCTACTGGAAGATGTGCTGAATGCGCTCAATGAAGTTGTTAGCCTAGTCAGCTTCAAATTGGGCATGAGTTGAATCAGTGTGAGTAGCTACAAATGGCAGGGCCACATCAATGGGACATAGTGGTTGGAATCCTAACCCCACTTGAAAGGTACTGTGGCTAGTTGAGCTATGGAGAGCTTAGTTGTAGTTGTGTTGGACATAGGGGAGGCTTTCATCCCATGTGCATGGATGCTTCCAGTTGTACATGTGAAAAATGTGCATGATCATCCTGTTGATGACCTATGTTTGTCCATCAGTTTGGTGGTGGAAGATCATGGACTTAGTGAGTTTGGTATCCAACATCAATCAGAGACTTGACCAAAATGTACTTAGGAACCTGTTGTCCTGATCTGAGGTAATGGACTGTGGGATCCCAAAGTGTACCTACACTCGTTCAAATAAGATATTAGTAGTGTCTTATTCTGTGATACTCTTAGTATAGGCCACTAGAATGACCATCTTAGAGAATCTTTCGATGACTAAGAACACAGATTCCAGATTCATTGTCATGCTTAGTAGAAGGAAGGCCTAACATGTAATCCACGGAGATGGATTCCCAAGGCCGACTAGGAATAGACAAAGGAGTTTATAGGTCTTGATTATTTATTGTCATTTTGGAAATGGCACAGGTAGTGTAGGATCTGATGTACCTCCCAATAACCTATCAAAGGGTCGTCCAATAAAAATAATGCTACAGCATTGCCACTTTTTTCTACTTTGAAATGGCCAGTGACTCAACTATAGTGTGCCTCCCAAATGATCATGGAATGCTCGCTTGTAGGAACAAAAATTTGTCCCAGGTGGCATAAGAGTGCACCCTAAAGGTGAAAATCTAGAACTTGCTTTCCTTCCAGGAGCATTTGGTATGTGTTTCCAAATTCTGGATCACTCTTGTAAAGATGTAGCCACCTCAAAGTCTCATGTCCACAAGAGTCGAGCATAGTGATGAGTGCCATAATCGGTGGTCAGTGGACCATTTCTGATGGCGATAATTCTGCAACTTCTCTTGTCTCTATATGAATTGCAGGGGTTGTTGGTCTATGTCGATGATGATTTCTTTCCCTAGAATTTAATGCTTCCATTGTCGCCAGCCCTGCATAATAGAATACATATCTTTGTCATAAGTGGGATACTTTCATACTGTATCTGAAAGTGTCTCACAGTGATAGGCCACCAGATGCCACTTTTCGGTAAGAACTCCACCAATAGCATAGTCGGAGGCATTTGTACCAATTTCAAATGGTTGTTGCAGGTTTGGTAATATGAGCATTGGTGTAGAGAAGAGGTGATGGTTCAACCCAACAAATGTCTTTTGTTAGGATTCAAACCAAAAGAAATTTGTTTTCGCTCCACCCTTCGTGACTTGACTCAGAGGCCAAGTGATATGAGAGAACCCCAACACGAACATGTGATAGAAACTAACAGGACCTAGAAAGCTGCAGAGTTTTGTTAGAGTGTTGGGGCTGACCAATCCCAAATAACTTATATCTTGGCTAGGTCCACATGCACACCCCTCTCATAAATGGTGTACCCCATATATTGAACTTATGTGATACCAAAACTGCATTTCTCCAAATTGGCAGACAATTTGTGTTGTCGCAGGGTTTGGAGGACTGATCGAATATGGTGTACATGTTCTTCCCAACTCTGGTTGAAGATAAGGATGTCATCCAGGTACACTATTGCTATGAGGTAAAATGCATGGTGTATGGAGAATGAAAACTACCCTCAAAGGCCTCCTCGGGACCTTCGACAGACTGTAAGATTATCTGTAGAAGCTACCAAGTTATACACATGTTCATCTATCAAATATCAGTTAACAAAGTATGGAAAGAGGATTACCTCAAGTCTCCTTCTAGATTTGTTTGGAGATTGCAATGCAGCCAAGAAGAACTCCTTCAAAGCCAGCTCCAAATCAATTCCTACACAAAGGAAAGGCAAACACAATCACAACATACAATCTTGAAAACTAATATAAGAATGCACAATGAACATATATTTTCATACAACTAAACCACTCATCTAAACAAGTATCGAATGAACAACTTAAGAAACAAAGGTTATCGACACCATGGAGTAGGGAACACAACTGCAGTTCTATATTAATAATGGAAGAGTGATTACAACCATCTGTTATATCAGTCTTCCTTTGCCCCTTCCGCTTCTCTCTCTCTCTCTCTCTCTCTCTCTCTCTTTCAGCTCACTTCTTCAAGTATGTGACAGTTCACAACAACTTAGTAGGCTATTCTTTCAAATTCTCTGACCCGTTTCACAATGGCCCTCTCACTGCTTATGTAGCAATTGGGTTAGGGTTGCTAAGCTCTTCATAGAGTTTATTAGGGAAAAAGTAATGAACCTGCCCTATTTTCCAGCTCTTTCCCATTTTCCTTCTTTTTCATATTGGAATTTTCCCAAATAGCTTGATTTTTGGCAATTCCCTTACTTTCCTTGAGAAAATTTAGGGATAAATATCTAGATATTTGTGAGCAGATTCATTGGTTTGACCCATTGAACTTCTCTTAGTTTCACTAAAGCTTCCCTTGGTCTAACAACTTGAGTTAGCAGGGTCACTAATGCACCCTTAGGCTTGGTAAAAAGCTTTATAAAGCAGGTTCTTAGTGTGCAACCAGCATTAGTGTGGAGTCAAGGCTTGTAATTGTGGTCTTTTCTTCAGTCATGATGTCTTTCACCTTTGAGTTGATGAGGAGGTCATTTTGTTGTATAACAACTATCATGTACAAGTTGGTGAATGGCCACAATATGTCATCCATTAACTGCATGAATGTTGTGGGGGCATTCATCAACTTGAAAGGCATGACCAACCATTCGAAAAGGCCCTCCTTATATTTGAAGGTAGTCTTTCACACATCAAAAGGTTCAATTGGTACCTAGTGATAACAAGACTTTAATTCAATCTTGTTGAAATATTTGGCCCCATTGAGCTGGTTCAAAAGGTCATCAATTTGTGAGATTAGATACCTATTCCTGACAATGACCTTATTCAGAGTTTGATAGTCAATACAGAGTCTTTAGCTGTCATCCTTTTTTTGTACAAACATGATCGATCTCCCACAGGGTCATGAAATTGGTCTGATGTGAAATTTCTACAACAACTCCTGAATCTGCTCTTAATTTCATCGTTCCAAAATAGAGCGTTGATAGATCAGTCCATTGGTAGTGATGGGCCTGGGGTCATATTGATGGAGTGCTTGATCTGACAGTGTAGGGGTGCCCTTGTGGGTGAGGTGAAGATGTACTTGTACTCTTCCACGACCTTCTCCCTATGTTGTTGTGGTGTGGAGGAGCCTTGTCTAGAGGCCGTGGATGTGGCCACATACTTCTTCTTCCCATGAGGGCAAATCACAAGGAAGGAGAATTTTCCATTCTGTGAAATAATCTTACTGTATTGCATCACAGAGATCAAAGAGATGGCGGTTGGCGTTGCTACCTTTGATATCCTGTATAACTTATTTCCCAAAGAAATAATAATAGTGCGAGGGCTAGACTCATACAAAACATGACACCTCCACAAGTATGCTTGGCCTAATAATACATCACAAATTCAAGAGGACCAACATCACACAGTACCTCATATGTGAGGGCTTGATGCTATAAGGAAGGTGACATTGTTCGCTCATGCAAAGATCTTGTCCTTGGTGAAGCTCCCTCATGGTGTACGATGTCTTCATGACCTCTGCAGAAATGAGGTTGTTTTGTCTTCTATTGTTGATAATGAACTGTAATGAAGAACCCTTCACCCACATTTGTGAGTGGAAGAGCCATTCCCCTTCCTCTAGATCTTAGGGCTCAATCTACTGGATCTTAGCGGTGACAATGGTGGCACTAGGCTTCCCATCAATAATCTGCTTCTCTTTGTCATTCCCCTTGTCAGTTTCTGACTTAAAGTCATAACATGTGTCTGATTTAGAAGCCTTCAGCTTGTCCACCAGTGACTGCCTTGCTTGACACTTACCTGTGTTGTGAGTGGGGATCTTTTGAAACTCACACCATTTCCCTGTGTCCTTCTTCGTCTTTGTTGTGTTGTTCAATGCTTGTGGCTTTGGAAGGTTGTCCTGGGTCACCCCACCTGGGATTTGTCCTTTGTTCTACGGCTTGGGGTTTCCTTTCCCTTGCTTTGGATTTGGAGATCCAAAGTCTATCATCTTCTGTTTGAATTTATTCTTAATCTTAACAGCATATCGATAGGCGATGCCAAGTGAGGAGATGTCTAGGAAATCCATATCATCATGGATGTACTTGTGTAAACAACTGTGCTACTTGAGTACCAAATATCGTGTAGAAATATTGATACCCAACTTCATGTGAAGGGTATGAAAAATATTTGTGAACTCCGACACATCTTGGTACCTTCCTTGCCGTAGCATGGTCCACTTTATATATTTATTTTTATATCTCGCACCAGGGTAATATTGTTCCTTGATGGCATCTCAGAAAGAATTCAAAGTGGGTACGGCTGAATGCAGTGATGGTTCCCTCTTGTTCTTTTGTTTAGATTAGGTTTCCCACCATTCCTTGAAATGGGTGGTGGCTTTGAAGAGGGAAAAAGTAATATTTTCACAAATGGAGAAGTCATTAATCGAAAAATATCCTTCCAACAAATTTAGCTATATATCTACAACGTATGCATCTATTTGGCCTTCAAAAGTGGGAATGTCAAAGTTGACTTGTACCTTAAAAGGAGTGGCACCTTGTTGGCTTGAGGGGGATTGGACCTAGGTTACGAGTTAGCCGCGCTAACCAACAAAACCCAACACTAGCATCCCTTCCAGAAACAACCCATGCAGTGCAGGCTACAATCTCACCCGAGGCAGTATTGGGGGATGCTAGAACTATGTTTCTACATCTAGATGGCTATGTGATGTGTTTATGCAAAAATTAGGGCTTTATCTTGACCTTCGTGAACCCTAACCGTTCAAACTTAGAACTTAAAGTAAATAGCAGTTAACATAGTTATGTCCTTCGATGATTGTGCTAAACATGCATAACATCATATAAATAAACATATTTATGTCTTCACAAATCTATTAAGTTGCTCATTAAATGCATTCAACAGATCATAAATACAGTAATTTCAAAGATAAAAGATTAATACACAGATGCATAAATATTTCTTCAAAATAAGTCTTTATTATGCTTCATATCTTCAAATACAATTCTTTCCAACCCTACGCACATAGCTGTAGGGGGTCATGCACTCAGCTACAGACTTACCAAGGTCTCCACGCACACAGTTGAAGGAGCCTTCCCCTTTCCCAAGTATAGAATAGATAAAATCACACTCAACTCATGCATTTATATTCTTTGCTATGACTCTTGTACGAATTCCTTTTAGATTCTTCCTTCATTACAATACCATGGTCTGCTAACCATGTGTGGGTCTCAAAACAACTTGCCTTTAACAAACTTAAGGGGCCTTGACCTTCCTAAAGCCCCTTTGACTCCTATTGACTTGCACTTCATTCCTCAAAATGCAGAGACTTTACAATAAATTTAACAAAACTGAACAAAATTTGATGCAGAGGACCCCATCCCAATAGGCCTCCAAAGTACAATATGGATAAAGATGCATCACTTATGGGTAGCTACTGAAGGATTTGGGAAAAGTTATCCATTATCGCATTCCTCTATCGCTCAAGGGCTTCCTCGAGCAATATTTTGAAAGGATCTCCTATGCCCTCGTCTTTCTTTCCTTCCACCATGGGAGTTCGTTGGGGTTTGCGAGCCTAGTCTTGCAAATGTTCAACCAGTTCAACCCTAACTCCTTATATCCTCACCTCATTGGGGACATGCAAAGAAAAATAGAGAAAGAGAAAACTGCTCTGATACCACTGATCCGGACTTATGCAGAAACACAACAAAATACATATATAAACATAAACACACAAATGCAGCACAAATAAATCATCATTACATTAATATCAAAGAACTAAACAATGCTTAGAAGGATAATGGAGATAAATCAACACGAATGATGGTATCTTATCTATGAGAAGAGATGTGGAAGCTACATGGCTCTGAACTGTGTCATAATGAGGCTCGTTGGCCTTTTTATCATTGAGAAACAATGGGAAACCCTAAACATCCAATAATATATCCCTATCACATGAAGCACTGAAAGCTTTTGGGCTTCGTCGGGGTTAGTTGGAATGTCAAATTCTTGGGGTTGTAACTTTGGCATATGATCTCCGTTTGACTATCATAATACCTCATTTTGAAGATCTCCAAGAGGAGGCCAAAAACAAACTTGTAAAATAATTTGGCACTTTTCTAGCCTCTCTAGTTTCTCAAAAAACGTCTTTTAAGCCCTCAAAATGGCTCCAAAAGATTAGGACCCAAAAACCTACTAAAAATAGTAATTTTTACTACAATAAAGGAAATCAAAAAATAGAATTTGTTACGAATTTATATATTACAGAGTAATGGAACACATAAACTATTTTAGAAATATAAACACTGGAAACACATAAAACAAGAGAGACACAGATATACGTGGTTCACCGAGTTTGGGCTACGTCCACCCAGAACAACTATTCCTTCCTTTCTATTATCCAGCAAAATGAAGAGACACAACCTACAACAGATCTACTGTAATATCCTCTGTTTTCTCTCACAGTCTCACCTCTCTGCTTCTCACTCAGAGAATACACATCTATTACACAACCTCAAAATACAACGCCCTCATACAAAGAGAGGGGTTGCCTTCTAGGGCAAAAAACCCTAAACTAAACATAAGTTCTACCATCAGATCATCCGCCTAATGGACAGTCCAAATTGACTAGCAATTACTATACTTTTACAAGGAAATTTTACATCTGTTTTTAGCTTCGGGGGCGCTGCCCCTGAAACCCCCAGCCAGGGGGGGGCTCCCAAAGGTTGCAGTCGCCCCCCCACCCCCCCCGTGGACCCCCCCTGCAACGAATATTTTACGGGTGGCGTTTCCGCCCCCATTTCAAACTGGGGTCCAATGTGGTGATACCTTTGAATATAGAAGATAATCAGGCTCCACACCCAACAATCTCCCACTTGGAGATTGATTATAGCAACTCCACCGTTGCTTCATTTGCTAGACAATGACTCCTCTTTGGACCTGCCTATTTCTCATCTTCATCGTCATCCTTGAAGACCAATTGAAACTGAGCATATTCTCAATTTCTCCTTGGTTATAACTTTTGTTAGCATATTTGCAGGATTCTGGCTAGTGTGTATCTTTTCGAGCTTCAACTCTCCATCTTCCAACACTGATCGTATGAAATGGTACTTGATCTGTATGTGTTTAGTCTTGCAATGAAATGATGAGTTCTTTGCAAGATGAATGGCACTTTGGCTATCATTGTATAACGTTCCCATATCATGCTCCTTACCCAATTCACCCATAAACCTTTGTAACTCAATCATTTCTTTACTAGCCTCTGTAGCAGCAACATACTCTGCTTCTGTTGTTGAAAGTTTAACAACACTTTGGATTTTTGAAACCCAACTGGCAGCTGTTCCACCAATAGTAAATACATATCCTGTAGTGCTCCTCCTGTTATCTCTGTCACCTGCCATATCTGCATCAACATATCCCTGTAGAGAAATGTTTGAACCACCAAATCATAAT